>BOPP01000130.1:37306-54293 GCA_017312745.1 Gryllus bimaculatus
TCTTCATCTCTATAACTTAATATTTATTATTTGTAATATTTGAAAAAATAACTTAAATCATTGATTTTTTAAAAATTATCATTTGATTTAAATCATACCAGCTTTAATTTTTGGTGACACTTTTAGCCAAAAATAGAATTGTAATTTTGATACAATATAAATCATTGGCACCATGACTATTTTGGGTAAGTCTTTAAAAACCAAGGAAAATGAAATAAATTTGTAAATTATACTAGTTTTATGTTTGGCAAGTTGATTCATCTTGTAGTTAGTAATAACATACCAGTAAATATGCTTAGTGTTCTGGGATTAAAGAGGGAATTTCCATTGTTTACAAAAAAAATCTTTTATGAAATGAAAATTTGTGGAAGATCTAACAATTTTAATTTGGCCTGTTTCTCCCAAGTTTTAGGCAATCTTAACTTTAAAATAAACAATTGGCACAAATTTCTTATGTTTAGGCTGCAATACAAGATTTTTCATTTTCTATAGCTATCTGACTGGTTACTGCACATCATGACAATAATTCCACAAAGTCCACACACAAACTATCCTCATTGAAACCTACACATGGGCAAAACAATACTGAATTGTTACGGATGACAGAATTTTGATGGTATATGTAGAAAAATTGGATTAGATTTTTACTATAATTATCAATAATATTACAGGATTTATTGTTCAGATGAATCAATTACCAATTCAAATTTGGCTACATTTAATTCAAATCATCTATAATATATTAACCTTCTGAAGCATTGAAGGATGTGAACTTTCCAAAAAAGTATCATACCTATCTTAATATTTCTAAATTTTTAAAATAAAGTTTACATATTCAGAGTATATTATTTATTACACACAGTTCTTTTATTACACATTCCAAAACAAAAGTTTTTTAATTGTTCACATTCAAAATTGTTTTGGTTATTTATTAATATATTTCCAGTGCTTGTTTGGCAACTTTTTCTAAACAAGGCAATTATATACACATATATATTGCTGAAATAATATATTTGTCTACAATATCGCCGAGTCTAACAACAATTGCAGCATCAATGGAAAAAAGATTTAACTGGCACACATTGTAATAAGATTTTCTTGAAATGTTCTTTGAGAAGACAAGAAGGCTGGGCTTGTAGGAAACACTGTTGATACAATTTCATCTTCTAATGTTAGTGAAGTCAAATTCATTTATATCTTGCCAGTTATCATACTGCAACTCGAAGATCACCTCCAGAATGGAAACGTAACTAGTACACCTAAGCAAATAAAATTAATTACATTTTCATCATATACTAATGAGAGTGTACCTATTCTAGAAATGCAAACTATAATCAATTATGCATATTTGAAAATGAGACTTTTGAATACCAGGGTATTGCAAACAATGGATATATGGATATACAATGGAGATATTACAAAACTTGTCCAATACCATACGAAATAATAAAATTACAATACTTTTAAACAAATAGAACAGAATAAATGACATGTACAGGTTAGGTTATACTACATGGTTTTATGGATTTTTAAGACTATTTTGCATGGTGTAAATGTTCACAAATGAAATAATCAATTACAATTTAATGGCAAACAAGATTCCAAAATGAAATTATAAATACCTGCCCACTGTTTCGGTAGGCGAAATCCTTAGCATATGTCTTGTCTAGCACCAGTTTTCTTTAATAATCATCTTCAAAATTACAGTTGTGAAAACCAATAGTTCTTAGACAATGACAAATATATCTTCGACTAAACTTCATCCGCTTTTAACTTAAAATGGATGACCATGTCTACATCATTAACAAATGCTAAAAAATTCATAAAAAAGCCCTAACCTGCTGCAGCCTCACGTAACGAAAATACAAACACCGCCTACTGCCCAGCTTTTCGAATTGCATGACGTCACAGGTTTAGTTCGGCTCACTACAGAACTGTTGTAGATGGCGCAAAAATCATTACCCTGTTTTGACCGCCAAGTTTACCTACCCTGATAAACAGTGACTCAGACGTACAGGCTCACGCTTCAACCGTGCGGGTATACTTGCCCTTCTTCCAAGGTGTCGTAAGGCAATGGAAAGATACGCAGATTATGTGGAAAAATGACTTTTTGTTCCTCAAATAAGGATCAATATACTGTAAAAATATCAAAGGTAAGGAAAAGAAATTGAATGTTTAAAAAATTGTGCATTGCTGATGGAGTGACCCTCGTACATATGCAGAATCTATTACGTTGTGTGGACAATACACTCGTAATATAATGTCCTGTATTCAGTAAGGGAATATACAATCGATTTTCTGGAATTTTGTTGAAACTTAAAAAAGCGAAAATTTGATTTTAAAGTGAAATCGTAAAACAAAGTAACTTTCTAGTACGAATAAGTCTGCATTCCTGAAACAATACCAATTGCCGGTAAGTGAAGAATTAATCGTTATTTAATGGTCAGAGATTGGCATTTTCTTTTATGGATTAATGTTGCACCTACAAGGCCATAAGCGTGACGTACAAGAGAAATATTTTGTCTGTGATGTTTTTGAATTATAGCGTTATACTTGTGAATATTTTCTCAAGGATTACAGTTGTATTGCCCTAGAAGATAACGACTCTTGCCCTTAAAATACAAGGATATTTTTTTCAAATGTTCTAATACCTTTCAAATTACTCAAAAATTCAGTATTAAAAATATTTTCAACGAACTTTCAAGCAAACTATCAAGTTTTATTCCATAATTCCTTCACATCGGGCAGCTCAACAACAACTTCCTTTTAGGTGTTTGTTGTACAAATATTTTTTAAAATTCAAAAATGTTCCTTGTCCAATTATAAAACCTTGCAGGAAAGCTATCGTTGTCTTATTTATTCGCAGACGGTACTGTTCTTTGGAACTATTCCGGAATCCATCTACACATCACCCTCGTACTTCGAACTACAGCAAGATGGCGTCAATTTCTCCCGACAGCAGCCCGAGCGCAAGCAGCGCCGCTGTCACTGACCTTGCACCGACTGCTCCTGGTAGAAGACGATGATCGGGATGGAAAAGATGGCGCTGAGGAACCAGGCGACAGCCACCAGCACGCGCGCCCGCCGCCCTGCGCACGCGCCGCAGCACACAAACACATCACCACAGCACGCAGGCACACCACCATAGCACACGCGGATAGATCATCGTAGCACAGAATATAGAAAGTACACAGAACGGAAACGTCCCTGCACTTCGCGCGCCAAATTCAAGCTGTGTCCGCCGTACTGAAACCGAGCATTCGGCTGCCCCAACGTCACATATACTGCGAATTTTACAACTCTGCCCCTGGCAGGTATCAGCTGTTGACAGTTTTATCCAATCGGGAGCTTGGACGCCACCATGGCGCTATGGTGACGTTAAAGTTCCCGATTGGATGAAACTGTCAACAGCTGATACCTGCCAGGGGCAGAGTTGTAAAATTCGTAGTATAAGACATCTATACTTTATATATCGATTTATTTAGAGCTGCCCACTGGTAAATCAGTCCCATGACGTCACTATGGTGTCGTTCAACCTTCTAATTGGATGATACCGTAACAGTTGATTTACGTAAGGAGCAGCTCTAAATAAATCCAAGGGTAGGGGCATTCGCTGCTTGCAGTTGTTGCTGAATCTACCTTGCTGCGTTGTGATTGTTTGTTATTTGTTTATTTGCTGCTTTTAGTTTGTAAATTTCGTGTAACTGATCGTTGCCCATGGTTAGGTGTGCGTCGTTGTGGCTATTAAATTGGTAAATATTTTATAGTTAATAATGAATGTTATTAATAAGAAAGGTGAACGACAATGTATTTATTGTTTCTTGTTCATTGGTTTCCTTATTGTATCCTGGTTTATTGGTTCACCTACTTTCCTCGACTTTTTGTTAAAAGCTCAATTGTCAAAGATGTTTCATGGAGGTAGAGTATTCCCTACTTATTCCTATGTACAATTATCGTGATTTACTCGGTTTCAATATGGTGATCGGCTCAACCTTGCCGTCTTTCGCAGACCAAAGAAATCGGTACCAAGTTTCCTTTCTGTGAACTGTACATTCTGTGACCATATAATAGCACAACAGCGCAGCGTCGCAGCACACAAGCACAACACAATAGCACACTGTGCCATAGCACAAACTGGCACAGCGCTATGGAAAATCACATACAGTGCATCGCCATAGCACAGCGACCTCTTATACAACTTATTTAACAGTCCCGCACAAACACCAGTCTGGGCACAAGAGAACATCAAAGGGACAAAATGTAATGACTAATCTAAGGTTTACTTCTTTAATGTGAGAGGTACCTTCTTAATGAGCAAGTCTGGCATTAGGAAAAGCGGGGGGGGGGGTCAATAAAACGATTACACAATGAAGAGAGTTTCGAATTCTTTGGTAAACATCCGATAAGGTTGAAAGACGAACTATCAATTAGTCTAAGAAGGTTCTAATAACAAAGCTCTAAACGATTAAACATCGACTCACACACTAACATTAAACAAAGGAGGCAAACCAAACTACGTTGGGGTCAGTTGTTGATTCCCCTAATGGTAACAAAAGCTGCTAATCTCAGTGATAAGGTTCATGAGCTACCGTCATTATCAAATATCTACGATATGAGCACATGAGCTAACATTCGTGAGTTCCTCTCCTTCAGTTCTACCGCAATCTTTTCACACTAAAACATACATCAGCGTTCCACTCCTTCACACCGCTGAGGTACATAGACTAGAGAAGCAACAACGATAGCAAAACATCGATGTTCAAAATGAAAATATCGATTTTAAAAATACATCGTCAAAAAACCATCGATGTTTTTCAACATCGATGTTTTTAGATCTCTAACATGAAATTCGTGTCCATTAAAATTGAGTTTGACAGTGTTCTTGTTTATCAATGCGCCGAACAGGGGTACGAGAAAAAGGGGTAATCCCTATGCCCACGGCGTATTTGTTGACCATAACTCAATGTGCGAAATGAATATGAAGAAAGAGGAAATACAAAGGCATGGAGGTCATCTCAGGGGAGAGAGTTTGGTCAATGAAGGTAGTGCAAATAGCGTTCCTTTAGTTCCAACACATGAACTAACAGTGTTACTAACAGTTATAATTCGTATTTTTAACTTTACAATATTATGATATGGAATTTTTTCATTCAAAAACAAAACATCGAATATGAAAAAAAACATCGATCACAAAATCGATTAATATTAAAAATGATCGGTGTTAATATTCAATGTTTCTACAAAAACATGACAGCGATGTCGCATCCCTAACATAGACCCATATTCCTTGTGCATACCCCCTCTGTAGTGTGTGTACACAAGCACGCGTGACTCATGATTCTATAGCGACACTCACAGGTTCAACAGGTTCAGTGAAATATTACCTGATTTTACTTTCTCCTACCGCTTACGCAGTATATATATATATTATATATATATATATATATATATATATATATATATATATATAATATATATATCTTGCGGCGCGAGAAACTGTGGAATTTTTCGGAGAAAAAAGTCTAATTTGTAAGGCGTGAGAAACGAAAAAGTGGATAAATGTCAAATTTAGAAAAACATATCCTCTAACATTTGGTGTAGCCAGAATCCATGTTTTGGGGGTCCTTGATACCGAAAATAGATTGGCGGCAAAACGTCTGACCGTCTGTCCGTGAACTACGCTAGCGACTAAACCGTTCAGCCGATTTGCTCCATAATTGATATTCCGCAATCGATCTGGCTTATGATGATATGATTATCGCGGCTCCTTGAATGTGAAACCGATGTTTTAGTTTTGGGGTATACTTTGCATGAAGCCCCAGGGATATTTTCACAATTTAAACTAGTGGTGCTACAGAATCGCACAGTCTTTCCCGTATTAGTTTTCTATTTCCATTGGTCTCGGCTAGCTATACAGACTCGCCACACACTCTTGCCAGCTGCCATTGCCGCGCAAAGTATTTTTTTTTTACATTTTCTTAATTTCTCGGCTTTCTAATAGTAGAATCGAGTTGCTTGTATTACTTTAAAAATATTAAAGAACAGTAAAACCTCGTCCCTAATCACAATTTTTATTGAAAAATTTGGAACCGTTTTTAAGAAAATAGCATTTAAGCGCTACTGTACTTTTGAAATTTGAACCTCTTTTCACACAAAACTATTGAGTTTTCGAAAAACTTCATATGACTTCATTTCAAGCACTTCCAGTCACAAATGTAATAGTGTTTACAAATTGCTGAAAATGTGCATGTTAAAGGCGTGAGAGATCTTTCAACAAAATTACATTTGTGTATTTTTGAAAAACAAATTTAATTCTATGTAACTGTAAACAATGCAATTAGCACTATATCTTGTAAAAGTTTAAAAAAATTGGAATCGCTTTAGAGAAAATAGTGTTTGACCGTTTCTGAAAATGCGGAATTTTGAGTTCATTTTCACGGAATTTTTTTGAGTTTTCGGGAAATATTGGCTTAATAGTGACGGGGGTAGGATCTTGAGATGGAAGGGAAAGATTGGGAACAAATATTAGAGAGATGTCTGTTTTCTAAGGAAGGAAAAATGTGGGCAAGGTGAAATATTCAGGATAAGGTGAGGTGGTTATTAGAGGACAATGGCGAAAAAATCAGTACGATTGAAAAATACAGGAAAAGGCTTAGTATATAGCGTATATTATATTTTTGTATTAATGTATTATGAATCTTAAATGTATTGTGCATATTATGTATATGTTTTATTCAACTGTTTTATTTTTACAAAGTTGTAAATTAAATAAATACTTTCATCAGAACAGCAACGCTACCAAGGCTTCTGAAATTACTCCATGATAGACAATTACTTCTAGATGTTATATAGATTAGATTATGAAGCATATCACAGACGTGACTGTTCAACACATTTCTGCGTACGTTTTACAAAGACAATTTTTAAGCAAATTGTAGGTGGTCGATTTTTAGAACAATAAATGCATTCGCTATCGAAAATGGTTGGCGATAGCCCAAATCTCAACACAAAATCGTATTCAGTGTTAAAATACTAAACAAATATGGTTATATTTCTAGTGATAACAATTTTAATTTTGCAGATCTATGTAATTTAAGATGTTTGAGACGCCTTCTCTTTTCTTCCTTTCGTGTCACGGTTAGAAACACTTACCTTGACTCCATTTTCTATCCTCCGATACAACGTAGTTGATTTTCCGCTAAGGGTTCCGGTCAACTTCAGTTCTCTCCCTTCCGCAATTGTTATCGTTTTCCTTACAATTCTTCTCATATATTGTACTTTCTCACTTGCAAGGTCTCCAACATTCAATATATCTTTGATTCAGATTAAATCGCTGATAAGTCCTTTTTTTGCTAAAAATGGCTTGTATATTACTGGGTATTGTTAATTATTACACTACGGCGCGATTTTCATGAAATGTTCTTTCTTTTCACGTTAGAACAATGCCATTTAGTATAAACATTAATTTTACGTTATGACAAAAGGAAATGACCCATTTTCGTCGATTTCGATTAATAAGTCATTTTTTACCTCTTTTCCGCATTTTCAATAGACGTTTTGTTTTCATCTATTTTAATATCATTTTAATGTTACTAGCTTCAAATTATATTTACGAGATGCAACAAATGTTCAACTTCTCTTTTGTTGAGCAGCCTATTCGATTTCTTCGCTCATATACTATTGAAATGTCAACCGTTGTGAGTACTATCTAAACTAAGGTTCCTGAGACGCCTATCGGCACCATTGTCAGTTCTGCCAATTTCGTGATAAATAAAGACTAAGATTTTCTTTTAAAGAATCTTGTAAACCAAAGCAGACGCTTGGAAGCTGAGTTTACTTGAACAAAAGAAAGAAACCTCGATTACAGCAGTAACATATTCAACTACTTGAGTTGTTCATCCTTAGTGGTTTTTATCAATTTTGAACGTAATTTTTCTTTGTTAGTTGAGAATTTTAAAAACATATTAAAAGAATTTTAATGATCATTTTTGGCAATGTTTTTGGTCATCAAAATCCGCCCCCAAATAGTCAGTAACAAAGCCAATTAAATTCAATTAAATTTCTTATGGTTATCGAGTAATGGGCTCATGTGAATTTTTGGATCATACGCAAATTCCATAATTACATTAAGCCTAACAACATAAATTAATTTGTCAGATTATTAACGCTATATCAATGGTTTGCGATAATTAATGAACAACAAATACGTGTAATTGTTTGTTTATTCCAGCTAGAAGATTAGTTCAAATAATTACTGGATAGAATTGCTATCCTGTAAAATTTAATTTTCCCGAGATAAGTCATATCCCATCCCTCACACACTAGGATGGAAGTTAAGAGCTTTCAGTTTGAGTAAAATCACAAATATAATTGCTAAGATACATGCTATAAATCGTGCTCCCTTTTAGTAAAACCAAAAATATAATTCTATTTCTTTTTTGTTATTTCTTTTTTTAATCTTTCCATTCATTTGTTGTTTGTTGTTAGTGTACTTTATTATTTTGGAATTACAAAGTCTGTTACAAATTAAAAGCTGTTTTACTTCTAAAATATTGTTTTCTTCTCCTGCATTGCAATTTATATTACCATCACTTGTGTCATTTGACTTGTTGACATCACTTGATGAAGAGGATCTCTCTGATGTAAGCAAAGTATGACCAGGTCATCAAGTAGCTCTGGCTGTGAGGATGGCATTGCATGAAGTGCCAATGATTTACGATAGGTAGCTGTCTAAGCTGGGAAAGAATAACTGTCTTCCCTTATTCTAAGTATGTTCATACTTCAATGACACTATATATTTATTTTTAATACACTAGAGAACAAGTTTTGTACTTTTATTTTTGTCCTTTCATATTCTACTAGACAATAGGTGTTGTGGTGCGTTATCGTTGGCATTTTTCATGAAATAATTATAGACGTTGTCATTGCCAACAATAGTATTTAATATAAGAGCAGCTTTCGATGGCTTAGCCATCATCATCAGTTGTCTGCTGGATGGAAGCTCCTAAACGACTAGTCGTTCTTGTTGTGGCTTCCATCCAGCAGACAACTGATGATGCTGGCTAAGCCATCGAAAACTGCTCTTATATTAAATACTATTGTTGGCAATGACGTCTATAATTACTACTAGACAATATAGGTTTTACTCTTTGTAGTTATTTAATCCAAAGTGATTGTAGTTAATTATTGTATGTTCGATACCACTGGAGATAACACGTTCGCAAGGCGTTTAATTTTTTTAAAAAGCAACTCGAGATGTCATGGAAATTCTTGTTCGTTTTGTATACTTAATACTTTGCAAACCGTTGGTTATTTGTTCCTTAAAGTTAAGGTGATGAAAATTAAAGCCGGCTGAGGTTTATTTAGTTAGCCAGCACGCTTTTAGAAAACTTTAAAAACAGGCTGTAATTAATTTTGGAAAGGCGAAGCTTTATACTTCGCAAATTAACGTGCTGTGTTTCCCCCTTCATGCATGCTACCATGCACTTTTATTTCCTGAGTGACAAGCAGCACGCTCTAGGACCCTCTGTTTTTAATTGACTGTTCGTAACGATTTTTCCCCCTATTTCCCGACTATCAACAGAAGGCTATATTTTCACTCTTCTTATTTCTCGAAGAAATGCGCCTGAAAATATTTTTCTTTAAAGACATTACGTGGATTCTAAACAAACATTTAAGTACATAAGCATTTTTTAAAAATGTTCGTGTCTTGTGAATATTAAGTTCCGGGTTTTAATTAATTGGAGAACGCTGAAAGTTTCAACTCAATATTCTAGAGCGTTGAAGATTAACCGCTCAGAATAAAGTCTTACTCAGATTTAGAGAGGAGGAATTTATTTTTATTTTTTACGTAACTGAATAAATGAAGTGTTGTTTACACTGAACCAATGACTATATCTTTGTTGATGAAGATAACCATAATTACAATATCTTTATTCTACGTATGTTGCGACGTTGCGAGTAGTTTATTCACTCGTGTTATCCCCAATACATTCCATCAAATATTATTCATTATTCTCGTTATTTTCATTCCAAAGTTATGTATTTTGATTCTAGAGACACTTTACAATGGAAATCTGTCTATGAATGTTTATACACCCATAACTACTTAGAGATAAAGAGGTGGGGGTAATAATTGTAGGTTGCATACCTATTCCAAAACGTTCCTTTCAGTTACAAATTCCTTTTGGAATAAGAGTCAGCAGTATACCGAACAAATCTAAAACTCTCTTCAACGCTAGCATGTTTGAAATGAATGTGTTTGGTGAAAACATGGAATAATAACATTTAGCTGCAGAACTTTTGGAACGAGTTTCATTACAGAATGGTGATACTAAAAGTATTTGTCATTCTGATTTAAAATCTGATTTTAATTTTTGGTACGTAAGGTTTTTGCACATATCGCGTTTGAAATTTTAACTGAAATCACATTGTTCTCAACAAGAAATAGTACTTTTTTAATCAAAAAGTGAATTAGATGTTTGGTAACATTGTATACAATTAAAATGTATTACATTACAGCAGACAATTGTATGTATTTACAAACAAAATGTTAATTATTATGAAAATAATTTAAATATTATAAATACAGAAAATCTAAGTGTAGATAATTAATTTCCCTTTTCTTTTTAAGACACTTCAAATCCTCCGATCTAATGTGAAACTTCACAAAAGCCGTCTCTCTTTAAAATAAATCAGTAATCAGCCATCATGATTGTATTCCACCCCCCTGATATCTCTTTCCCATGTCTTGTATATACTGATTGAAACTTTTCACTTGTTCTTCACTGACATCGCGAAGGTTCAAGGTAAAAATTAATACGATAATGTAGTAAATAAAGCTTGCAACAGTAATTTAACAATGTTATTGTAATTTTAATCATTGTTAATGCCCAAAAACGTAGCCACAACTTGTTTATACAAAACCCAAGCCGTTTTTTCCACTGGAGTCATTAGACTTTCAAATTGTCTTTCATTAAATTTCTAATCTGCGAGATCACAATGATTTCTTCTTTACGTTTCTTATAAGATACTCGGAAAATGTAGTTATTAAATACTGAAAGCAGTCACCATCTTTTCAAAGTGCTTTAGTAAACTGTTTCATTAAAACATGCGTGCTGTGGAGATATCTTGCTTAGTTGAAGACCTGGTACATTGATTATCTGTTGAGATCTTTGAACTAGGTAAGAATGTTATTATTTTACGTCAGACTGTAATTTTCCAGCAGATGCCTTTGTCTGCTGTCCCATCCACTAATGAAACATGGAATTTTTTTGCAGCCGGTTTGTTGAGTATGTAATATTTCAACTATTTTCAAATTCTCATAAATTGTCCAATAATGTGTTTCATACTTCACGAATTTCAGTAAAATCTTTGAGACTTTCATACGATTCCTTAAGGTGTACTGAATGAACAACTGGTATTGAGAAAAACAAATGTTCATTACGTAAAAGTACACTTTTGACGCCACGTGTTGACGAGGCTATAAACAGCATCCACTGACTTGCATCGTAAGTGACATTAAAGAAATTCATTAAATCCTAAATATCTCAGCAAAAATATTCTGCCTTCCTCTTTAAAGAATTTTATTCATTCCTTTTCTCTGTTTTTGTGCCACAATAACGTTTCTACATGTGGCAGAATATTTGTTTTGTATTTTCTCTTGACCCAACAATTCAGTGGCATCATTTGTCAGATTCAAATCGCGAGTTAAGTCATTAAGTTCATTTTGACAGAATAATTTTCGGGCAGAAACATTTCCAGCTTGCAATATTTAGCATTATTGTCTTGATTTGCTGAGATTCTCTTAATAACATATGTAACATTTTCAAGAATGGTAGGTGAAATTAAAACAGACAGAAATTCGCTATGTGGAACTGGTCATAAGGCGGAAGGTATGTTGGGATACTTTGTTACATTCTTTTTGTTCGAGTTATGATCTTGAACATTAATAATCTTGTTATGATTTTGTGGCTCCCTCCAAACCATTGGTATTTCAAAATTCATCGATTTGTCATATCATTTTTCCAGTCTCAAACTCTTAACACATGTTCGGCGTACCATACATGGTTCCAAGCTTTTGACTTGATCGCCTTGGCTTAGGACGGACTTTGCCTAAGAGATATTCTTCAGGAATTTATTAACGTCATATTTGCTTAACAAACGCATAGCTGCCACAAAATGGAAGAGCACGTTTAGGTTATTCGAACTCACGTGAATTCATTTCTAAGGAAACTGCACGAGCTAAATATTACAGGACCTCACTGCACGATAGCGGGTAAACTATAACACTGTTTCTTACCTAACAGCTTATCTAACAGCCAGATGGGTACAACAAGTGTGACTAATTACCCCTACTCACAAAAAAAATATTTTTCTCTGAATAAAATTCTTCTTTCCTAAAATTTACTTTTCAATGGAAAATGAACTCACACGATTTGAAAAAAAATGTACATGATAGAAAAAACAAAAAGTAGATCTGAAATCACCACAAAAAGATGGATTAGGAATACCGAAAACTGCATGATCATAGAAAATCATGTTGCATAGTGTTAGGTTAAACTGTCTCTTCATTAAGAGAATCTAGAAAGAAATTATGTTATAAAAGTTTACTATTCTGCAGCAGGCTGAATACCTGTTTGGATCATTTATCGCTAACTGTAAACAGCGTACATGAATCTTTTGGCAAGAAACAATTAAGGGGCTGAGAAGAGCAAGGGGCTATCACACATTGAAATACTTCTGAGATATTGAGGTTTTTACTTTCATTAATTTACTTTCATTCATTACTTTTAAACACAGTACCCTTGCATATTAATGTATTGCCCTAAAATAATAATAATATTTGACGTTATATTTAATGCTAATAACTCAATTTCACAAAAATGTGGGACAGTCCCTTGTTCTATTGAGCCATTCAATTATTTTCCTCAGATAAGATTTTGTATCTAGATTGAATGATAAAATGCACCCCTTTTTGAGTGTTTGAAATACATCCCCAAAACCTAACCTACAGATTTAAACATGGATAAAGTATAAAACCGTCAGCTCCGTAACAATTATTTCCCTTTCCCGTTCTAATTAACAATCTTATGGATGGCCTAAAAATGTTTCTGAATAATCTTCTGTACTGCTAAAACCCATGAAAGACTGTGTAGTCGAACAAGAAGAAATACATTAATTTACAAAACCTAACCTGACCGGACAATATAAGGTCGCGTGCCTGGCGGGGTGTGGGTAGAGGGGTGGTGATACTCACAGCTGCCGGAGAAGTTCATGGGGTGCGTGATGGCGTCGTAGCGGTCGATGCTCAGCGCCACCAACACGTACGTGGACGAGTAGGTGACCACGGCCTGCGGACACCAGAGGGCGCGCGTGCGGTTGGAATACGCGCCAGCACAGCACAGCGCACTTGCTCTCCACACTCGCTCAGCACACTCGCTCAGCACATTCGCTCAGCACACTTGCTAAGCACAGTTGCTGAGCACACTTGCTGAGAACACTGGCTGAGCACACTGGCTGAGCACACTGGCTGAGCACACTGGCTGAGCACACTGGCTGAGCACACTTGCTGAGCACACTGGCTCAGCACACAGGCCCAGTACACTGGCTCAGCACACAGGCCCAGTACAGTGGCTCAGCACACTCGCTTGGCACATTCACTCACCACTCTCGCACAGCACGCTCGCTCAGCCACAGCATACTCGCACAGTACACTTGCTCAGCACACTTGCTCAGCACGCTTGCTCAGCACACTAGCTCAGCCACAGCATACTTGCTCAGCACAAATGCTCAGCTCACTTGATCATCACACTTACTGAGCAAACTTGCTGAGAACACTTGCTCAGCACACTTGCAGAACACACTGGCTCAGCACACTCGCTTGGCACATTCATATTTCTTCTGAGGAATACAAACAGGAATCTTCCATTGCGAAAACCACGGCGCCAATGAATAGGCTCTTCGATATCAGGAAAGGCATTCACTTTGCCTTGCTTCTACACCACTACCACAGATGCTAAATATTTGTTACACAAATATGGTTCCATACAGCCGAGGGTGTTTGCGCAAAATCATATACCTTTGCACCGAACACTCGCTCACTCAAGAGGAAATTTTGGAAACGGCTGAAAGAGAGCAAGCGATCCTTTCAACATTTGACGAGGACTCAATATTCTACGACTAAGCACGGGCTGCCAGAGAACGGCCTCTATCCAAACGATTTTCAAAGTCTGCTCGGGATCCGTGACCGTAGTTAACAACTGGTAGCAAAGTGAAAGTGCAGATACGAACTTTATATTCTCAATTTTATTTTCAAATGAGTGTTCCTTTATCAATGACGGTAACTTTAAAATGTAATGTGAAGGTATGCATTTATGCGTTTATGTATTTATGCAATCATACGTTTAAACATTTACGGCCTGCGCATTTATGTATTTAAGCATTTACGTATTATTTATTTAAACGTGCAAATCGAGCACATTTTGCAATGTGGCTGATTGCCTCCTCAGGTGATAACTTTAGAGGTACATTTAATTTACAATATAAGTGAGTCTAAAATGGCCATTTTTATCATGAATTGAATGGATACCTCTGAAGTTTTCATTACCTGAGGAGACATAGATACATACATACATAGTTTTCAATTTGAAAACGTGGGTTTGATTGCCATTTAAAATAGGACACATTCCCGTTACATTTTTCAGATTTATTTGAAAATCATTTGGAGTATTTTAAGTTCTAACATGTTATGGTACCTTTAATTTTCACAATTGGAATTATAGATTGGATACAAATCTACATCGAATATTGGTTGTAAGAAATTAGGTTTAATTTTTTTGTTATTTAAGGTCGCATTAACATCTAGGCCATTAGCGGCCACTATTGCATTTAACGGTATGGTAACTGAGAAGATGACATGATATGGAGATGATAGGGGGGAAGGACGAGCACAAATACAACCATGCCTGAGGCGAGACTCGAACCCGCAACCCTTCGGTCCGACATCGCTACGGTCAATCTCTGCCATCCAGACCGGCAGGTTTACTTTTGAGTAAAAATTTGTGTCGGCATTTTGGGAAAAATAAGAAATTTGCGTTGGATTAGTTTTCTTTAATTTACAGTGCCGATATTTCCCATTTAAACATTTAAAATATTTCCCATTTTTTTTCGTTTTTGTTAAATAATCCTTTGCTGTCCCCTTTATTTTTGACCCTGCCTGTTAGTTGGAACGGTGCAACGTACCTGAACTTCCCCAAAAGTGATTTACCGTATCTTTTGACGGCCGTTTCATTGAAAACCTCATAACCTGCAGTGCACGCTCTCCTGAGCACCTGCCCAATTGTAAGCAACGTAGGGTGCATCTGAACAGGAAGTGCCGGAAAGCTGGATAGGGAGAGGAGTGTCGATAAATTGACCTCCACTCTCTCCAGAATTGAATTACCTGAATTTCGTCTTATGAGGCTTCAATAAATGAAATTCTGCTCCAGTGGAAAATAAATAAATTTTAACTGCGAGAAGTCAACAAAGTAATGAAGACATAAATTCAGCTAATAGGTCGGCAGCGGTTCCAGCGTCTGTTTTGCGTGAAGTAGCAAGTTGTTAGAGATAATAGTACAGTCATTTTGAACATTTATTGTGAATTGAATATTAAAAAAGAGTAATATGAATTTGATTATTTTTGTTTAATATTCAGAGCCGATATTTTCCCTTTAAAAATTTAAAAGCGTTCCCATTATTTTTCGTTTGCAATAAATAATCCTTTACTGTTCAGGATTTTTTATATCACCTTTTAAAATTTCTCTGAACTTTTCAGAAAATAATTTACTTACATCCACATCAAACGGACCTAAATTATTCAATGCATTTTCAAGTGAAATGTTGAGAAATAAAGAGCGCCGTGAAACAGCGGCGGCTGCTCGCACCAAGGACAGGGGCGGATTTAGGCATAGGCACAGGAGGCAAGTGCCTCGTTGTTGTGGCGATTAGCAGGGATTTTAATAAATTATATATAAATAATTATTAATATTACAAATAGCTCTATTATAAATTTTATAAATTATATATATATATATATTTAAATTCCTGCACTTTTGATAATCTAATTGAATATAAATTATTTTATGCATATTTCGTAGTATTAAATATAGATATCTTTGTAATTTTAAGAATTAAAGGTAGATCAATTGTAGAAGAATTAATATGCATTATTACAAAACAAACATGATGAATTCTTTTTCTATAATCCAAATAGACGATTAAAAATTAGTTGATTTCCTGTAGAAAAAAATTGAACACGGTTACATGATTGATTATATCATATTGAATTTTTAGTCATATAGATGTTTGTCCAAGTTATGACTTTTTTCTCCTAAATTATTTGAATAAATAGGCGGCAATTTTTCGTGTGCCTTCAGGCGACGAAGTTGTTCATCCGTCACTGACCAAGGCTCGCGACGTCTTTGCGCCTGACATTACGCGAGGCGAAGAGACCTCCCAAAGAGTAGTTGGGCTATGGATGTGTTACATTTGCGGCCCGATTTCACGAATTCGGGGCCAAACACAGCGAAAAGTATGCATACATTTCGTAATTAATGAAACTCGTCTTTTACAAGATGAGAAAAAACGACATGCGGCAAAGACTTTGATGTGAAGAGCACATTTTAGTATCTTTGAAATAGCTATTTTTTTTTGATAAACCTGCAAGATGATATTAATATGTTTTGGTAAATGTCACATACGAGAAGAAAGAAGACATTTCCATGTTTTGTAACATATATTTATTTTACTTTATTAGATCCATTAACAATTTTTTTTTACTAAACAGTTCGTAAATGGAAAACTTGAAGAAAATTTAAATAAATCGCACACATGATTACATATTGTTTCTAAATTTCATAAAATTTGGTTTCATAATTTTTTTCGTAGTTTAGAAATATGTGCATATGAATTAGCGGACGGACAAACGGAATTTTGAAACTATTTTTTA
>BOPP01000130.1:73091-90623 GCA_017312745.1 Gryllus bimaculatus
ACCCACCCACACCCACTCTTGGTCCTTAGCCCACCCCGGCAACGAATCCACTCGCCACAGAGAGAGGAAATCCCGGAAGGCAATATATTGCCAGTCATACACTGTTATCATGTCTCGCATTCTGATGACGTGTCACCTTTCCATTGGTGCACTCTAAACGTGGCTAACTTTCAAACAAATATTTATCACGACATGTATATACTAGAAATGCATAATCGTAGGGTTATTTTTTGTTTTTTAACGTTTTTCAATTTTTTGCCATTTTTCAGTACCTTTACGTCTTGTAATTTTTACCCATTTCGTTTACTTTTCGTGTTTTTTTGCTTGCGAACGTTTCATAGATTTACAATGAGACATTAAAAGAAAGCTTTCATCAGTTCATGACGAAATTCACTAGTACAGTGGACGCTTTTTTCCGAACTCTCAAATTTACGTGCATCTTACACGCAACTTCCTCCACTTTTTAAAATTGACGGTTGTAAGATCGAAGCTAAGGATTTCATCCGAAAATAAAGACAATGTATGCATTAAATATAATTTCATATAAATAAATAATATTGCACATTGTAAATTTCATTAAATAAATATATTCTTGAGTATGAAATTGAGATTGTTGAATGAATCATGATGAATTATGAACAGAGAAATGAAATATTACGTATGTCAATAGAAGACGCTTATTCCCGTTGTTCATCCGAAAGACAACACAGTTAATCGTAGAGGGCGTCTAACAAAAACTCGCCGACAACGTCTCCCTCTCCGACCAGCTCTTGGTTTAAAATGCCGCAATGTTTAAATCGGAGCTTAGAGCAGAGGCGACTGCAATGTGGTGTGTGTATAGATGGGGCAGAGGTGAACGCAAGGTGGTCTGTGTATAGGTAGCGCGAGCTGTCTAGGCAAGAGGCGAACGCAAAGTGGTGTGTGTGTGTGTGTGTGTGTCTGTATAGTATGTATGTGCTTGAGTGTGTATGTGCGTGTGTATGTGTGTAGGTGGCGCGCGAGCTGCCTAGGCAAGAGGCGAACGCAAAGCTGTGTATGTGCCTGTGTGTGTATATGCGTGTGTGTGTATGTACGTGTATGTATGTGTATGTGCGCGTGTGTGTATGTGTATGTTTGTGTGTATGTGTATGTGCGCGTGTATGTGTATGTGCGTGTTTGTATGTGCGTGTGTGTGTATGTGTATGTTTGTGTGTGTGTGTGCCTGCGCGCGTGTGTGTGTGTGTGTCTGTGCGAGAGTGTGCGTGCAGGTGACACGCGAACGGCCTAGGGCAGAGGCGAACGAAAGGCGGTCTGTGCGCGCAGGTGGCGCGGGAGCTGCTGGACCGCGCCACGCAGATCATCAGCGAGCGCTCGGGGCGGCGCGCGGCGGAGGCGTGCGCCGTGACGCTGGCCGACGTGGGCGCCAAGCTGGACCTGGTGCTGCAGCTGGTGTGCGGGCGCGGCGGCGCGGGCGAGGCGGGCGGGGAGGCGGACCGGCGCGCGCATCTGCGCCTCGAGGGCAGCGACGCCTCTTCCTCCGCCTCCGCCTCCCGGGACCCCAGCCCTTCCGACCGGCGCTACAGCAGCGTCTTCGCCGACGGCGACGACGGGGAGCAGCTGGCCAGATGAGCCCTTAGGAGGAGGAACAGTTGGCCTGTTGAGCGGTTCGGTTGATTCACAGTTGGTCAGATAAGCGGTTGGGATGATGAACAAGTGGCCAAACGAGCAGATGAGTTGATGAACAGTTGGAGTGATGAACACTTGGCCAGATGAGCAGTTGGCCAGATGAGCAGTTGGGTTGATGAACAGTTAACCAGATAAGTGGTTAGGGTGATGAACAGCTGACCAGATGAGTGGTTTGGAAAATGAACAGTGCGGCAAATGAGAAGTTAGCCAGATGAACCGTTTCGAAAATGAACAATTGCATACATTCACTGTTGAGTAGAGGTACTTTCTTTTGCCAATAGAGTTGAGATGAGTGGTCGAATAGACGAGCTAGCGTGTAAGATCAACAGATGGTGCGCGTGGCCAAAGGAAGCCATTGCCGAGATGAACGTCTACCAGATCAGTAATTGAACAAATGAGCTGTTGAGTAGTCCTGAAAGATAAGCGAGAGAGGAGTTGACAGATTGAGGGTGTGAGATAGTCGTGCAGTCGGAAATGCACGGTACGGGATCTTTTTGTTTTGTGTTTTAAATGTATATTCAGAATGCAAAATATGATTTAAGTTCATGTACCCGTGATTCCTGATTACTATTGCATTTGGGTGATTTGTGTAGATAAATGATGAGCCAGAGATCAAATTGTGTTTGTATTCAATTATATGAACGTTGCAGAGTCTTTAACCTTCGGAATTGCTTTGATTCTGACTGTTGTACCTAATCATTGATGAAATCATTCTTTTAACTGCATTCAGTGATGTTGATTCAAACAAATTCAAATAATAGCACACATTTTTTGAAATTTCTTTTAAGAATTGAAAAATGTCTAAATTTGTAATTAAAGTACACTACCTTCCGTTGAACAGATAACAAACGTGGTACATTCGTATAAGAACAAAGATTTGTTAAATGAAATATTAATTTATTCATTTTTTAAATGTAGTATTGTTTTTATTGGTCTTTTATTTGCAGTAAAGAGGTTTTAATTACGTTGGCTAACGAAATTTTCGAATATGAGTTACCGCACTGTTTTTAACTTAAAACTATTTAAAAGCAATAACTTCAAATACATTGGTTAGTAATGTAAATAAATCTTACAAATATTGTGTTTTTAACAAAAAACAAGAAAGAAGAATAGTTTTGTCAGATTAATGCTTTTGTTAAGAATATGTAAGTGCCTTAAAAATTCGTATCATACATATGATACGTTTTTTAAACTCTACTTCCAACATTATAGCTCAAACGTTAAAATATTCAAATTTTGAGAACCTATTACATTATGTACATTGTTGCCAATACATTTATGTACAATTGTGACTTTTTTATTTAAACAGTTGAAAATTTGTCTGTATATTTGTTTAAGCTACTGAATTCTCTGAAGAGGAAGACTCTCGATACTGAAATGCCAAGTATTTACAATAGTTTCAAACATTGATTCGTGGGTTAAAATATAAATTGTATGAATAATAACAGAAAAATAAATAAGAATTGGTTTCTAAGCAATGTTTTTCTGCCGCACTTCACAACCTTACATTCGCGAAACATTCCTATTTAGCATTATGTCAATATATTTTGCCTCTTTTATATAGACGTTTAGCCCAGCAATTTACAATTTATCATCTCTCGGACCATAACGCAAGAAACATTTCAAGCGACGAATTTCCTTCGTAAAATGATCATTTGCGCATTGCCTTCTCCGGTTGCCTTTAATTCGCAATGTTCACGATAAAGCTAAAGAGATAACATAATTTGAAGCAGACAAAAAAGAAATACGTCCACACCTGTCAAGGCAATATTTCTCAAGAGATGAGATCAAACCACTCCCAGTACATACAGGATTACGTAGGTCGAACGGAGCAAAACAACTTTTTCCCGAACAAAACCAGTTTCATCTAGTTTAAATTCATTAGAATATGTTATTCTGGAAATTATAGTTTGTACCCATGCATCTTATCGAATAATGCTAGGAAGACAAATCGAGTGTTAACTTATTTCCAGTTTTCGAAATGAGTATTAGAGTAAATATGACAGTCATTTTTCTAGCTTACTTCAAGAAAAAGTTTAGGAGTTATTTCCACAATTCATACAATTTTAAAACTTCTATGTAGTGTTGATGATCTGGGTGGGTGTCCGGGCGGAAGCTTACGACATCATGTACTGTTTTTGTAACGGTATTGAGCCAACATCACATTTATCGTGCGTCAATGAATGCTTCCAAGGTGTCGCCAGTTTATCTGCGTCCCCGATACGCGCATCCTTGGGGTACGCCTGAGGCGGGGCCCGCCCTCTTGCCTGTGCTCGCGGAGCCTGCGGCGGCTCGCCGAATCGACGCTTTATCGACTGATAACAGATGAGATACCAGCTGCGCCGGCGGCCTGGCCCGGGCCCGGGTCGAGTTCTCACAAGGACTGGCTGCGCGGCGGCGCGGCACGGCGCGGCGGCATGGCGACCAGACCGGCAGGTGAGTAGGTGCCCAGGCCGGCCGTAAGCGACCAGACCGGCAGGTGAATAAGTGCCCAGGCCGGCCGTAAGCGACCAGACCGGCAGGTAAGTGCCCAGGCCGGCCGTAAGCGACCAGACCGGCAGGTGAGTAACCCTGGGCGAAATCGCTGGACGCTTCACTCTGCGCCGGGGCCCTTCGTATGAAAAGCTTTCACCAGCGCCATGGGATAACGTCTAGCAAAGTCTTACCACAGTATCTTAGGTGGAACGTTAAGAGGAAAGAGTTCACTCACGTGTCGAGTTAAAAGAGAATTTTCTTGTTATATTTTTTAAAATGTGGTTACTATTTACATCCATATTTATCGCATTAACTTCCGTATCATTTTTAATATGTTTATTTTTTAATATTTGTATGCATCGTTTCCTTTAATTTTAATTTTTGTATTTTCTTTTTCATTAATTGCCACCGTGCATACGCCCAATTTCAATAATAAATTATGATTATTTTATTGTTATCACTATCTCTGATCATTTAGAGCCATTCAAGGATTTAGATTCCAATTAAGTAACCGCAGTAAGTAACCGATTAAAATGAGTCGGATCTCGATAACGAATTGATTTTATCTCAAATTGTATCCACCTTCATTGAGATAACATTTATAACCTGTACTTTTAACCAGTATCCAGCCGTTTACTAATGTAATTTCAGTTTTTTTAATTATGACTACTACAGTGCCAATTTTACGACTACCCGTAAATTAGTATTCACATTCATTGTAATAGATAACAATTACATATTTAGTAAAGAGTACGGGTGAATTACACGTTACGGGAACTCAGCGCGTCTATTTTGAATGCATTCATTCTCTAACCAACGTCTTCAAAAAAAGATGACCTCTACCAGAATATTTAAGAACAATTTTCTTTGTTCGCTACCAGATGTAATTCAGACAGGGTCTATGAGAGCCGTAAGCCCGACAATAAACGTTATCGGTATGGGTTCATGGTTTTAACCCGGCAGTATTGGGCTAAAGTTTTACGACATTCAATGAAGCTCCAATTTTTTTTAAAATCTCTGCAAAATAAGAATAAGAGTGATATATGTATTTATAGTCACTCTAGGACAAAAATACCAATAATATTCGTGACTAAACGCACTACTTCAAAATTCAAACTGCTCTCTCAGAACTTCTAAGGTTAAGTCGATGAGATACAAATTTGAAAAATAATATAGAAGCGAAGGAAATCGGAGGATTCAATGTTCGGCTGAAAGGATGGCATATTAAATTTGATTTAAGTGGAATTTGGTCAATGTTTGAAACACATGAAAATAAAATTAATGCAGGACGGAATATTGTTATCTTGTGTATATTATTTTATATAACTAGTCCGCATATAACGTGAATTCGAAACGCCCCCTTAGAAAAATGTTGGATTAGAACAAAAAAGTTTTACGTTTTCTAGATGCCAGTTGGGAATATATTCTGCCTCACTTCACATTGAATCCAAACCCAGCGAGATAAGAGCCGATTCTTGGTCGTCAAGTCGACACTCCAGGCGAGGTCAACCACTTTCTCAACTAGTACGTTTTTTTGGAGGAGGGGGCGGCAAAAAAAGCGCACTTCACTATTTATGCCAATAGTGTATTTATTTGATAGTTTGAAATAAACGGAAGAAATTACATGAATTATATAAACTAATGCCTTAAACTTTATGGATGAGCTGAAAAATATCTCTCATTTGTTGCCACTCGTGTTCATGTCTTTCCTAGTTCCTAGATAAAATGTATGTCCGTGTGGCTCCAGGTTATAGGGGTGATTTCCACAAGCATTTCCTTCAACAGATACTTGACAACTGTAATACCTATTTAACACAAATTGAACCGAACATCGCTTACAACTACCACCAAAGATGAGAGATGGTCATTACTAGTGATTTTTAAGCTAAACAAACATTATTCCGCAGCATACAAACGGTAGTGGTCACCAAAGCAACGACCGACAGAACAGCGTCACCAACTGGAGCCAAAGCACACAAATAAAAACCTTTCTCTGAGCATGCACTTAGAAGTTCGTATTGCTAGCTGTCTTCCCTCCACAACCGGTAGCTTCCGCCGGGTACCTTCCCCTCCCTCGTTCAAAGTGGTGTCGCTCCGCGTTCGGTATCGCTGTCAGTTGATGCTCTTGGTGAACGTGTTCGCCCGTCGCAAAGGGGGAAGCAGGAGATCGCGTGGCGTCAGTTGGCCGTAGCTTGGCACCGCACCCGCACCCACCAGTCGACTCGTTTGCGGAGAGGACACCGGAAGGGGCTGCTGCCACTACGCGAGGCAAGCTCTGCCCGCAGGCTCTTTGCAACGGTCGCGTTGTCAACCGCAACACGTACCTGTTCTGGGGCTAGCGTGGGTCAGCAAACCTGAGACCACGGTGAGATCAATCATTTTCGATGTATTTGAATTCAGAGCTATATTTATTTTATGGATTACATATATATGGATTAATATTCAAAATATAGAGTAGCAGGGGGGGCTAAAAATTGAGTACAGTGAGAACTAGTGGTGCTAAAACAGCACGTACTATCTCGCCCGCCTCTTTCATGGCTAATTATTTTGTTGGATAGTGTGAAGCATGTTTAAGAGAGTGATGTAGGTTTCATGTTCATTAAAAACCTTGATTTTTCGAAAATTGCAAAAGTTAATTTTTTTTCACAGTATTCCTACAAATAAAATATTAAAGATAGAGATTTTTCTCTTAATTAAATCTGCTCCGTACAGATAGATTTTGAAATAAGTTCACGTACAATGTTTCAAAAATGTGAGTACTTTTCGCGTAATTTAGCGTGAAAATATGGAAGAGAAAGTACGTGCTATTTCAGCACCACTAGATTATTTTTAATCACAGAAAAAAATTAACGACATCTTATACCACAACAGACTAGACGTTTTTTAGGATGAAAGTAAGAAACATTATCCCTGTCTGACAAGTGAGCATTTAGCAAGCAATAGATTAGAATAGCACTGTGTAAAGTTTCAAATATGAAATTACAACATTTGTCTCTCTAATATTTATTTGAACTAGCTAAACCTTCGTTCAACATCAGAAGTAATGAACCAACCAATATCTTAAACCTACCAATATTTTGTAGAGTTAGTATATCTAGATATACTACTAAACCATTTAATACTGCACTAAATGTTTCAAAATTACTTTCCAAGAATCATCGCGGAAGAATGTAATATGGTATGATATGTTACGTTTCCCTAAAATAGGGGGAAATAAATATTATACCAGAAACCATGGGCAAATATGAAATAAGAATTTTTTTCAAACCACTTCAAAAAGCATAATTTGTAAAAATGGGGACGAAAGTTGATTTCAGTACAAAAATATTTAACTAGCAGAGCCCGGAAGTTTGGCAAAATGTATTTTTATTCCTGTTACGATTTCATGGATTTTAACAAAAGGAATCGCTTAATTTTTCATCTTGAATTAATTTAGTAGATTTTAATTTTGCCTTTTTTATCTTCTCATGCTAATTTTTGGTATTTTTGCCATTTCGTCATTATTTTACTATTTTTTCTGCTGGTACCAATCTTGATCAAGCTGGAAACATGCCTGTATGCCTGGACATCACGAAGACAAATTCATGTTTTGTCTTTCTGTGGAAGCGTAGGTACCTTATACATATAGTATTAAAAATATAAATGAAAAAAAATATGATATCAGTCAAGATATTTGATTTTTTTATTGATACTGATGGTGCTTTGTCCTTTCCCGAAGAATACCCTTCTAATTTTGAGTCTGGCCTCCAATCCTTTTTGAGAACAGAGGTCTCTGTGCTTGATAATAAAAATGCGAAACATTTTAATTATTATTTTTTACAATTATTCTTTTTAAATCTGAATTTTCATTGTTTACATAACTTTTTGGAACCCCTCTTTAGCCAGAATAAATGCCTTTGTGACTACTTATTTTAGGTAAAATACGTGCGTGAAGTTCAAGAATCTACTAATTTCAAATCCTAACTCTGTTGATGACCAACAGGCTTCTATTTACTCACGTACTGGTAAGTCAGAGGAGCACTCCGACGTCTGTGCGCTATATCTGACATAGAGGGGAAAAACAAGAATAGTGGCCACAGTTAACATTTTTGCAATTTCAAAATAAAATCAGAGCGTGACGATTAAATGTGATTACTCAATGAATTATTAAGCGTACATCTTTCTGATTAGTTGCCAAAAAATGGCAAATTATTAATTTGTTTTTATTATTTTATTTCCAAACCCCGATTTTGTTCTTTAAGTGACCACTTAAGAATTGCAAAACTTTGATGGAGGTCAAATATTCACCTCAGTAATGGCCAATCTATATTCTTCCTCCTGCACGTATTGGGGACCACAGAAGTTCCTGTCCATGTAATATTATCTCGGCCCCTGACAAGTGCGATAGTGTAGTGCATGTTAGTGTACATGTGTACACGAAAACACGAAAGAGGAACGAAAGATCGCGGTTCGTCAGTGTCAGAGTACTGCCCTGGAGAAACCATAACAACTCCAGATCAGAGGAGATGAACGTTAGAATTCTCCTCCAGACGCGTCTGAATTCTTCTTTTTGTTTTGAGTCGACGACTGCTAAATTCTGTTTTGAGTCCTTCCACCGTCGGGACCCCAAGACCTCCCAGTCAGATGCACTGCAGTGGCATCAATTGATGCCCTGAGCCCGTCCCACGACTTTCTGTCACGCTGCGGCTGAACCGCCCTGTTTGCCCCGCAGGGGAGGCGCGGGGCGGCGGCGAGGGCGCGGACTCGCACGAGGCGCTGCTGGACGCGTTGGAGCGCCAGGACCTGGCCGCCTTCCGGGACCTGCTGCGGCGGCCGGGCGCCGACCCGCGCCACCGCTACGGCCGCCCGCACTTCGGCACGCTGCTCGAGATCGCGGCGCGCCGCCCCTACGGCGGCGAGTACGTGCGCGCGCTGCTGGCGCACGTCAAGCCGAACGTGAACGTGATCGTGCCCGAGCCCGTGCACCACGCGGCCAAGCGCGGCCACGCCGACGTGCTGGCGGCGCTGCTGGCCGACAAGCGCACCAAGGCCAACGCGCACGACAGCGAGGGACGCACGGCGCTGCACTACGCCTGCATGCACGTCACGCCCTGGAACCTGCAGGGCTACGAGAGTTGCGTGGAGCAGCTCATGTTCCAGTTTGCGCCGTCCGACGTCAACCGACCGGACTGCAAGGGCTTCACCGCCATCCACGTCGCCGCCAAGTTCCGGCCGGCGGGCAGGCCACCCAAGGGTCAGGGCCAGGGCCAGGGGCAGGACGATGACCAGCCAGACGACGGCGTCAGCGGAGGGTACGTCAGCCTTCCCACGCCTATCTCACACTCAAAGGGACCGTCGCGTTTTTTATTGTTTTATTAGTGTTTCTGGGCGCGACAATTCCCCCCATGGTTGCTAGTTCCGTAAGTGTAGTACACGTGAGTATCTCATGAGGTGTTAATGATCTTTCCAAATGAGTAGCGAGATCCGGCGCCGACGTACACGACGAGTTTTCCCCAACCAGGTGTCTCCCAGCAGCGGGGCACCGCCCCATCTTGGACATGCTCTAACCTCCGGACTGCTCATCCGACCTGTGACCCGTACTAGTAGTACTGTATAGGAGTATAAGAGTATTTATGTAACGGGCGAGGATAGGACAAGCAAGGAGGAAGAAAGATCGTGCGCGGTCCATAACCCGTTTGTAAGTGTACTGCTCCGGCATTCGCCTAGTCTTGATGGAAGATACCACTGAAAGCTACCGATCACGTCGACCGCAAGAATTCTCCCAAAAGACAGCGGCTGAATACGATTTACCACCGTCGGGACTCGATACCTGCTACCTCCCGTTCAGAAGCATAGCCGTTATAGCATTGATGTTTAGAGCCACCTAAGCTTGTGGGGCCGATTCGATAGAGCCTTCATGTTCCGCGAAATCCATGGTCCATTGAGTTCGTGAAATTCATTTATCTCTCAGCGTCATTCACCATTACTATCACGCAATCCCTGGTAGTCAACGGTTATCTCACAAAATGTTCTCCAGAGATGTCAAAAAAAACCTTTTTGTCCTTTTTCGCTCCTTCCAATAATACGAATGGTTCCCATCACCCTCTGCGTCAATCTAGAAGTGCGGTAATACCCACAGTACTTTTTCATATCCAAAATACCAACAAATTATCTCGAATTGTCTTCACCTGAAATGTTTCATGTAATCTTACAGGTTAAGTTGTTTTCTTTAAAACAATGAGACTGAAAGTGCGTGCGGTGGCTCCTGATGGAGCCTCAGTGAATTTCTAATAATAAAATTCCTGATCTGTGAATCATATTAGGTTTTCAGCACTGCATAGCGAACAGTACGACAGCAATACCTCAACCACTCTATACAACTTTTGAGCATCAGCACACGCACAACGCGAATTACGCGTGCATAGAATATTGATATTGGGACACATCCACACTGTATACCATTTTTGAGTAACTCAAACTGCGCATGCCAGAAGGTTGATATTGACGCATATCCACACTCTATGTCACATTTGAGAATCTACGCGTTCGCAATCCGCGTCACGGAACGTCGATATTACTGTCGATTGCTGCATTCTACATTGCGCCTAAACAAAAATGTAAGGAATATGCTGCGTAAGGGTCTAGCGTCGGCGTCTGATTATTGAGTGCACATTTTTGCGCACGCGCAGGTTGAGTGGCGGTACGGAGAGCGCGTGGCACGTGCGAACGCATCTGTTGGGGCCCTAATCACAAAATTCCTAGTGAATCAATGGAGATTTCAAGCACGACATAGGGAACAGTAATCGACCGCAATATACTCTTTGCCACTTTTGAATATCTGTGCATCCGCAACCCAAAATGTGATTGCACAGAAAGTAGATAGGGGACATATCCACATCATATACCATTTTCGAGGATCTGCGCATGCGCAGTTCGAGTTACGGAACGTTGATATAACTGTCGATTGCTGTACGCTACACTGTGCGGTGCTTAATCCCTTAGCGCTTAGTCTAAACAAAAGATGTAAGGAAAATAATGCGCATGCGCAGTCAGAGCAGCGAGAAGGAGAACACGTGGCGCATTGTGGAGCTTCAGAAAGGTTCTAGTAATAATATTCGAAATAGGTGCATCAGTAGAGATTTTAAGCACGGCGACGTTGCAAACTCTAATCGACCGCAATATCTCGACCACTCTGTAACACATTCGAGCATCAGTGCATGCGCAACTCGAACTACGAATGCACATAAGGTCTATATCATCACACCGTATACCATTTTCGAGCAACTCAAACTGCGCATGCGCAGAAGGACGGTATTAAGGTATAGTTTGAAAACTATCCATTTTTAAGCATCTTCGCATGCGCAACTAAAACTGCGCGTGCGCAGAAGGTTGATATTGACGCATATCTACACTCTACGCCACATTGGAGCATCTGTGCATTCGCAATTCGCGTTACGGGACGTCGATATTACTGTCCATTGCTGTACGCTTCGCTGCGCTTAAGCCTAAACTGTGTGCCTAGCCTAAACGAAGATGTTAGGAAAATTCTGCGTTAGGGTCTATCGTCGGTTACCGGCTGTTGAGCACGCGTTTGTGCGCATGCGCAGGCAGCGAGACGTAGATAACGTGATGCCTGGTGAAGCTTCAGAACGGTTCTAGTTATAACATGCGAAATAGGTGAATCAGTAGACATTTTAAACAAAGATGTTAGGCAAATACTGCGTTAGGGTCTATCGTCGATTACCGGCTGTTGAGCACGCGTTTGTGCGCATGCGCAGGCAGAGCGGCGAGACGGAGATAACGTGATGCCTGGTGGAGCTTCAGAACGGTTCTAGTTATAACATGCGAAATAGGTGAATCCGTAGACATTTTAAACAAAGATGTTAGGCAAATACTGCGTTAGGGTCTATCGTCGGCGTGCGGCTGATGAGCGCGCGTTTGTGCGCCTGCGCAGGCAGAGCGGCGAGACGGAGAGCGCGTGGCGCGCGCGGCGGCGCGTGGTGGAGCTGATCCTGCGCGTGGGGCAGGAGGCCGTGGACCTGGACTCTGCGCGCGCGCACGGCCGCTCGGCGCGCGAGGAGCTGCTGCTGCGCTTCCCGGACATCAAGGCACAGCTGCCGCTGCGCACCGAGCGCCTGCGCGCCGACCCACACTCGGCGCTGGTGGACGCGCTGCGCGACGGCCGCTTCGACGTGTTCCGCGCGCTGCTGCAGGAGACGGACGCCGACGGCAACCCCACGCTCGACCCCAACCACTGGTTCGCCGCGCCGCTGCACACCACCTGCCTCGAGCTGGCGTGCGAGAAGGTGCGTGCACCGCGACGCCACGCGACACTTGGTTATAAGTAAATCCATGGTGGATAAATGTGGGTGAGCAGGGTTGCCAGGCGTGTTGCGAGCTCTTTCCCCACCACTAGTATGGAATTTCCCCCAAAACCTCTCCAATCAAACAAAATTCCCCAACTTTGAAACGAAACTAATTTTCAAAATTATGGCCAAACGACATGATCTGTCCCTGATGATTCCATTGGCTGTTCCCTTACATTGAAATAATTCAAATCAACCTGTCATCGTCCTTTGAGCTGCTCGAAACCTTCGTTTTTCTCATGTTATTCTTTCTATAAGTCTGTCGTTAATTTTCGCTTTTTGGTACATGAAAATGAGAAATAGTACGAGTACGAGTTGTCCCTTTTTTATAAGAAATAAGTTACAGAATATTTCTATCTCGACTTCGGCAGAAAATAATTCCCCCCAAAATTCCCGCAACATTTCCCCGTCCATTTATGTTTCCCAATTTTCCTCATAACGAAAAAATTCTCATTTCGGAGACAAAATTCTTCAATTTGTCAATTCTGTGCGTTTGTTACTCCCGTGCAACAATTTTTGCTCGTTCTACGCAGCACCAGTTTACGTCACGAACCACGTGACCACAGGACGAACACTTCGCTTGAAAAGCCGGGCCATATGATGGCCGCCATATTACATTAAGAGCAAGGCGTGTTGAGAAACATTTTGAAAGCGGATCAGAGTGATAATTTTTAACGGTTACCTACAAAAATAACACAATGAACGTGTACAAGATGCAATATTTAAAATAAATGCTTCATAAATCTGTTTTAATGTCTTGTAACGAGATGATAATTTAGGTATCTTACTCAATTTAAAATTTACGCTAATATTGTGACGGAAACCGGTGTAAGAAACGCATTGGCTGAAGTCGGGTATGATACGCATGTGAGTAAATCTTATACTCGTCAAATTACCTTCCGGACTGGACGGCCGTGGTCTACAGGAAATTTTCTTCTCAGACGTTTTGTTTGATTCTGCGTCTGTTTGTCCTCAGTGGCAAATACATCTTACACCAAATGTCCTTCCCGACAGTTCCCTGGTTACTGAAAAAGATTTGTTTTCAGTACTGAAGCCCTGGTGTGGCCTGTAATTTTTCTCAGTAACCAGCAAGCTGTCTGGAGGGACACTTCGTATACTCTTTATTCGCTGCTAAGGATGTCTACCGCAGAAGCAAGACGAAACGTCTGGGAACAGAATTCCCTTCAGACCGCCGCCATTCGGCCCGGAACGTAATTTGAATAGTGTATCTAACCGTGAAAGCCTACATTGTTTTATAAATCTTGTACTGTCACCCTAATTCAAAATTGGAATTCACTACTTACACGCCAGAACATAGGCTTCCGCGGACGGAGTCTCTATTTGATTGGCACTGATGGTACCTGCGCCAAGGGTGCGGCGTCTCTCGGACAGCCAAATGAATCACTACTTACGCATTTTAAGCTAATTAGAACTTAAGAAAACTCAAAATCAGACTTCTAGTCTTAATAAAAAAACACTGAAAGTTAGTTTACATACGCCTTCTTTTCCATTTGCACTCAATTTTCAAAAACAAGTACCATGCTAACATTATTACCTACCATCCTCTGTATTAGACCTTTTATCAAGTCGTCGAAAAATATTTTTCCCACTCCATTGGTCATGCTATTAACTCAGGATAAAATAAAGCTAATCTTATCACTTCTGATACAAGATTTATAGTTAGAGCAATGTTCAAATTACATTTTTGCGCTATGTGTAATAGATTAAATATACAAGTAAAATAAGAAAATGTACAATGGCTTAAAGACCGTTCTTCTGCGACTTTTATTATTCTTCCCTGCTGTTACAGAGAAAATCAGGACAGTAATCACCAAGTATTATTTCACTGCCACTCTCTGTATTTTACCATTAGGCTTTCTTGAAATCGCATTTAACATATGATTAATCTGTTAATTTTCTCACAATGATTTTCTTTTGAGATTACTTACTGTATATACCCTCAATTATTGTCTCAGTTTATGTACTGGTTTGAAAATATATAGGTACTCTGTGTCCCCTCTAATTTTTTCAAAATTCACTTTTTTGACATCTCTTCCTTCCTCCTCTTGTCCACTTTCATTATTTATTTTTCTTTTCCTCTCCTCATATTTTCATTGTCCTTTCTGATGTATTCTTTTCAATGCTCGCCCTTAAGCCGCTATCCTGTTGTTTTCTTGTGGTTTTATACAATCGCTTAAGCAGAATGCCGGGAAAATCGTAACTGTAAATGTGAAATAACCCTCCGTTTCTTCAGTGTTCATAGTTGAGTCACTTCTGGTATAAATGATCACAAGTGACCTTTTGGGGCGAAATTAGGATTATTAACTTTAAGTGGGATAACTAGCAGCTCTCTTTCATTTCATTTTTAAAACTGTTCCTTTCATGATTGCTCTCTCTATTTTGCCAACATTTCGAAATTAAAACAAAAAATGGCAATAAAATTCCTTCGTAGGTAATGGTTCTCGCATAACTTCATGTAGATGGTAGTCTCAAATTGAATATTCTTTTGTATCAAGAAGTGTTAGCTCATAATACGTCTGAACTTCTTAATTGCAATTTTTTGTAAATGTCAATTCATTAAAGTGGTTAATCAGCAATTATTATTATTATTATTATTATTATTATTATTATTACTATTATTATTATTACTATTATAATTATTGTTGTTGTTAAGGTGGACGGGGTGGACTTCGTGAAGGCGCTGCTCAACGCCGGCGCGGACCCCAACATGCCCAACAAGCTCAACCAGAAGTTCCCCATCCACGTGGCGTGCGAGCGCGGCTACGCGGACATCCTCGAGGCGCTCTTCAACTTCTCCAAGGTGAGCGTCGACCCCAACTGCACCGACCGCTTCGGGAACACCGCCTTGCACTACGTGGCGGCCGTCTCCGAGAAGGACGGCCGGGTGCGCGAAGGAAGCAACTTCTCCGCCTGCTTGAAGATCCTGCTCAGCCGCGAGGACATCCTCGTCAACAGGTTAAACTTCCGAAAGAAGTCGGTGATGCACGTGGCGTTGGAGCACAGAAACCGCGAAGCCGTCTTCAGCATCGTCAAAGAGAAGCTGTACCGCCTCAACCTGGACCTGATCACGGACAGCGGCCGGCTGCGCGACCTGATCGTGGCCGAGTACCCGGAGCTGGAGGAGCAGCTGCCGATGGTGCGCGTGGCGCGGTTCGCCGCCGCCGTCGCCGAGGAGCGCGAGATACGCATCCAGCTGCTGGAGCTCATGCGCAAGAAGCAGGAGGACGAGGTGGTGAAGATGCTGCACGCGCAGCCTCCTCGCGACCTGTCGCGCGGCGACCGACAGAACTCGCTGCTGCAGTATGCGGCGCGCTCGGGCCTCGCCAAGGCGACCAGGGCGCTCCTGGTGGCCGGCGCCGACCCCAACTCCACCATCCCCAACAACCGATCGCCGCCCGCCGTGCTCGCCAGCTACTACGGCCACTCGGAGATCCTCAAGATGTTCATGGAGCCCCAGTTCAGGCCGAAATTCAATGTTAACTTGACGGACATGAAGGGTAACACGGCTCTGCACTTCGCCGTCAAGCGGCAAGATTTGGAGTCCGTCATAATGCTGGTAACTCAAGGAGCAGAATGGAAAGTTCGGAACAAGATGGGCAAAAAGGCATTCAACAGACACAACGTGGAAGCCCTTTTGGACAAATGTATCGATACGAACGGCGCCCCGAGCCAGGACGAAGATTACGAAATCATTTTAGACTACAGACTTTTGGCCGTCCCCCCTTTCAGAGAAACTGATGAAATCGAAGAAGTAAAAGTACCGGAGGAAATACCATTGAATGATATTGAGAAAAGAGAACCTGAAGAAGACAAAGAAGAAGACGAGGATAACCAAATAGATTGCGAGATGACTTTCTTATCTTCGCTAGTAAGCGTCTCGGGCGGTGTGAACCTCCTGCAGCATTCTGTTCCTGCGAGCTTCTTGGACCTTAAATGGGGCAGAGTAAGGCTATTCGCCATCGCCAACCTTATGCTGTATGTTTTATTCTTACTTTGTCTTAATTACCACATTGTAGAGAGTGGATCTTCTACTGTAGAAATATTGGCAGACGGCTCCGAAAACAACACGAATTCCGAGAACACATCAGTTGGTTTCCAGGAGACCGACTTTCACTCGCGTGCATCGCCCTACGACTCCCACCCCGCCACCTGGTGGTTTCTTCTCCTGCTCTCTCTGTCCATACTGACGCGCGAAGTGATTCAGTGCATCGTGAACTTCAAGAAATACCGCAGGAACGTCGAGAACATCCTGGACCTGTCAACCGTGCTCATCACGCTGTGGATCATCGTGCCTCCGGTGTTCGACCGCCAATGGGAGAGCTCCCGCTCGGTGCAGGTGGTGGCCATCATGCTGTCGTGCTTCGAGCTGCTGCTGCTCACCGGGCGCATCTCGGTGTTCGCGCGCAACATCGAGATGCTCAAGGTGGTGGTGAAGAACACCGTCACCACGCTGGTGTCCTACATCATCATCCTGATCGCGTTCGCGCTCAGCTTCCACCTGCTCTTCCGCGAGATCGAATCCGACTCGGAGGACGTGAACGTGTCGCGGTTCGCCTCCGTCTCCTACTCCATCGTGAGCGTCATCATCATGATGACGGGCGAGCTGGACTCGGGCAGCCTACCGCTGGACGCGTCCTTCGCCGGCGCCTTCGTCTTCGTGCTCTTCGTGGTGTGCGTCACCATCATCCTGCTCAACCTGCTCATCGGGCTGGCGGTGAGCGACACGCAGAAGATCCAGGACGACGCGGAGAAGCTGTGGCTGCGCACGCGCGTGCAGATGGTGGCCGAGATCGAGGCCATCCTCGTGCACCTGCACAACCGCTGGCCCTGGCCCGGGCGCGTGCGCGCCTTCCTCGCCAGCGGCACGCTCTTCCGGCCGCGCGCACGCGTCAAGGCGGCGCGCGTGCGCCCCAACGAGAAGGCCGAGCTGGAGCTGGCCGGCGGCGTGGCGTGCCCCGGGCGACGCGAGCGCGCCGTCAAGCGACGCGTGCTCAAGGAGGCCACGCGCCTGCTCAGCGGACGCGCC
>BOPP01000130.1:91341-108281 GCA_017312745.1 Gryllus bimaculatus
CCTGCTGCCCTCTTCTTGCTGCCCTGAAGCCCTACATCCACGCTCTCTTTCTGACCGCCACCTGCAACCCAGCCACCGCGCTTCCCTGCTGCCCTCTTCTTGCCACCCTGAAGACCTATCTCCACGCTCTCTTTCTGACAGCCCACTAGAGCCCAGTCTCCGCGCTCCCCTGCTGCCCTCTTCTTGCTCTGAAGCCCTACCTCCACGCTCTCTTTCTGACCGCCACCTGCAACCCAGCCTCCGCGCTCCCTTGCTGCCCTCTTCTTGCCACCCTGAACCCGTACCTCCATGCACTCTTTCTGACCACCCACTGCCGCCCAGCCTCCGCGCTCTCCTGCTGCCCTCTTCTTCCCGCCCTGAAGCCCTACCTCCACGCTCTCTTTCTGACCGCCCACTGCAGCCCAGCCTCCGCGCTCTCCTGCTGCCCTCTTCTTGCCACCCTGAAGCCCTATCTCCATGCTCTCTTTCTGACCGCCCACTGCAGACCAGCCTCCGCACTCTCCCGCTGCCTTCTTCTTCTCGCCCTGAAGCCCTACTTCCACGCTCTCTTTCTGACCGCCAACAGCAGACCAGCCACCGCGCTCCCCTGCTGCCCTCTTCTTGCCGCTCTGAACCCGTAACTCCACGCTCTCTTTCTGACCGCTTCCTGCAGCCCAGCTTCCGCGCTCTCCTAGTGCCATCTTTTTCCCGCCGAAAGCCCTACCTCCACGCTCTTCTTCAGACCGGATTCTTATGCCGTAATAACCTCCGCTTTATCGTCGGTATCAATATTTCGCTAAGGATTGCATTCAGAATCATCATAATTTTTCGTCCCACTTATCATTGTTTCACGAGAAATAACCAATTGCATTTTTTACATTGTTACAAGCATACGTCGCATTTTGTTACCTATACTTTCTGGATGGTATTTACAATGCATTTTCGGTGGGGTTTCTATTTTCTTAACATTTTGCGAGAAGATACAATAAAATTAAAGCTAACGCAGTAATATAAGGGACACTGCACTTTCATAAGAAGTTTAATAGACACATATTCTAAAGGACACGTAGAAACATTTTTACTTGATTCAGGAAACAGAAAATAATTGGCGTCAATCACAATAACTTAATTATCTTCACTCTACTCTTCACTAACGTTAGTGTATTGATTCTCTTTGAGAGTAACGAACACTTAAGAGTGGATAGACTAACAATTTTATGCTAATGTGAATAAGAAAAAAGTATTAACGTTTCGACGAAAGAAACATCTACAAAGTGAAAGAAATATTGTTGATTATGAACGAAATTGTGATTATGTGAATGTGTAAAGTATTAATCCAAATATGGGCATTTCATAATTTAGTTGCTAGAAATATATGTAGTTCAAGGAATATATCCGTATAATAAAAGACCGGTAAAGAAATTTAAAACTTATATGAGATTCTTTCGAATTTTTCTAGAAATATCTCGATTGGTAATTATTTGTGCAACCAGCCATCAGGGAAAAAATCACACAATAATAACCGAAGAATTACAAATACCAGTTTTTTAACTGGTAATAAATAAAACAATGTCAAATATATTGTTTCACTGGTTTTTAGTACATTTTGTACAAAAAATACATTATTATACTCTCTTTTACATCTTTTGTCTTATTTATGCCAATCAGTATGCAATGTAATTGAGTTATCTAACATGATCTACATATCAAAACATTGATTGTGGTGCTTCAATTACAAACTCCACAATCAACTTGAGAGTAGTGCCCTTAATGCATTGATTAATCCTGTTGAGATTATTTACTGAAAAACTGTATGAAGAGTGTGCAATAAATAGTGCTTTTATTTGTATAAATATTTTAATCTTTTTTTATATCCTCTAAAGAGAACAACACACCGGTTGATAATAAAGAATTAAAATAAATATATTAAAAACATTTTCTGCTGGATAAGTCTTTGATACAATTGGATACCATATTGACTATCAAACAGGAAAATTATATTATATACATAATTCAGGTAAAGGCACCTGTAGTTGACATATCATTACTAGTTGACTATGTATTCATTCAAAAGACACATCAAACCATTCAACTCAAAATGATTGCCAAACTATTATAGTTACTAGTTTACAACGCAGTTGGACCAAACGTACTGAAATAGTGAAAAGTTATAATTATACAGTCTTAAAGTTATTTTCCTATTTATAAGCATTATGTTTACAAGTGTCAACTACTAATGACATGACAACGACCAGTGCCTTTACCTTACAAAAATGCATCTGTTACATAAGTGTTGTAAAATTCTAAGAGGCAAAATATGCATGTAGCAAGTTACGTATTTCAGCTTCTAGATCATTGACCCTAATCTGCATCTAATTTTTTCCTGTAATTTCCCTTGATATATTTAGCAAAAGTTGAGCAAACTTCAGTATGCTGTTGCAGTATGCAGTTGTGTTGAGCTCTGTTTTGCTAGTTGTGGGATGTTGTCAGCAATTTGTCAGTTTTATTATTGTGTAAAATCAGATCTGTAGTTCGTTTGCGGAAGAAAATACCAATTCTATTACTATGTAGCGAAACTTTGTAGTTTTCAAATGCCAACCACTCTCGGTGTTAGCTCTATTCATAATTCAGCTAAGTGTAGTAAAAGAGAGGTACCGGTATTCTGAAGGTCAAGAAATGTGCAGAGAATATGTTTCTTCCCTACGCGTCGCACACACTTCTGACTACTTTTTGAGATAAATAAATCGAACTGTGGCGACAGAGGGCTAACTATACATTCCCATGCTGCAATCTAACGTTGGTGGACATATAAGGTAGAACAAGTATGTGTAAAGAAGAAACAACTACTGAGTCTGGGATCAAGAGATGTGACATAATTGAAATTAAAGTTAGTAGCACACACTGCCGATACAGTTCGGAACTCCTTCCATTCCAAAGAAGGACGTGCAAAACACGTTTAAGCCTGCAAACGAATTTCAGAGACCGTATTGCTACCTACGTGGTACAGATAGTGTAGGATTCTCTTTGCAAGTCCTCCTTGCTTGCCTTTATACCATGCTCCCCAGTCCTCTCTAGATAGCAGCGAGCGCAGGGGGGAGGGGGGAACTCGTATCTCTTGCATGACTCACTCAACGACTGGGTGCCAATTACTGAAGCAGGCAGGGACCGCGGTGTGCAATGTGCAGTGAGAAGTACTCTGTACACAGTGAAACGGTTACAGTCATAAGACCCAATTTACACGCTTCCTTTTGATGAACAATTCCAAAGATTTAGCGAACGCACACATGTGCAAAGACGCTTCAGGGTTCCTCACCCCACACTTCGACAATAAAAGCGTTTTAATCGAGCGGAATATAGATAATTTTCGATCTCTCAGCCTCTTCCACATCCGTTCCCATTAGGGTCTTCGCCTGCGCATCCGCCTATGTCTCCTCCTTCGCCACCGTCTCCTCCACCGCCTCCCTCTTTGCCTCTGCCTCAATGAACGCTACCGTCTCCCCCTCCACCACCCGTCTCCTCCGCGTCCGCCTCTGCCACCACCTTCGCCGTTGCCTGCTCTTGCCGCCCTCTCACACATCCGTCCCCATCTCCGCCACCACCTTTTCCTTCGCCTTCACGTCCACCTCCGCCACCTCCTGTTACTCCCTTTTTTTCGCCTCTGCCACAGACTCAATTTACGCCTCCATTTCCCCTCAACCTCCGTGCCCATCTCCGCCTCCACCACCGCTACTGTTACCCCCTTTGCCTCTGCCTCTCACGCCGCCTCATCCTACTGCTAACTGCTAATTTGTATACAAGTAAAACACATTAGAAGAATTGATTGGTGGCAAAGTAAACTCCAATCAGACGAATTGTTTCCCAAAATAGAGAAAAAAACAAAAAGGAAGCCTCATTGCGGCAGAAGAATCCCAGGGGACAAGGATAACACGCGGAGACGTGTGGGCTGCCGCACGCGCTGACTAAGCATAGTCGGATAGTGATATCTAGAGAAAATTATTGAGGATTATAGCACTCGTTCGAGTCCCTAGTTTGGTATAAATCAGTAAAAAACATATTACAAAGAAATTGATTTGGTGCAAAGTAAACTCAAATGCAGAGAACGGGATAGTTTTCCGAGACAATAGAGGCAAAAACAACAAAGAACCTCATTGGGCAAAAGTACAAAAACGACCCCACCCTTACGTGTCCAATTTTCAGGAAAAAAATTTATTAATATACAGCAACTAGCTAACATTCTAATGTTGGTAATATCAAGTAAAAACACATTAAAAAAATTGAATTGGTGCAAAGGGAAAACATCCAATTAGACGAATTGTCAAATAGAGAAAACACAAAAGAACTCAATTGGGAGCAAAAGTACCATAAAACGACCACCCCCCGTTACAGTGCCCAATTATACCGAAAAAAATACATTAATTTTCAGCAACTGCTAACATCTAATTTTGTATACCAAGTAAAACACATAAAGAAAATTATTGGAAGCACAAACAAAAAAAAGTTAAACTCCAAATATATCAGAAACGAAGCTCGTTATCCCAGGGATAGGGAGAGAAAAAAGCAAAAAGCAACCTCAATTGGGACAAAGTCAAAAGAGCGAACGCCAGCCCCCTCATGCCAATTTAAAAAATATTAAATTTCAAGCACCTGCTATCTACCTACATTTGGGGGTAAACAAGTAAAACACATTAAAAGAAATTGATATTGCGCTCAGCAAAGTAACTCCAAATGCAAGACGAATAAATTCCGAGATAGAGGAAAAAAACAAAAAGCACACTCACCAAGGAGCATAAGTACCAAACCGAACCCCCCCTTACGTGCCCATTTCGAAAAATATTAATTTCAGCACTGCTAAGTCTAATTTTGTATAACAAGTAAAACACGATTAATAAGAAATGATTGGTCTGCAAAGTAAACTCCAATCAGGACGAATATAAGTATTCAAAATAGAAGAAAAAACAAAAAGGAACCATCAATTGAGCAAAGTACAAAAACGAACAGCCCTTCGGTGCAAAATTTCGAAGATATTAATTTCAGCACGCAACTATACTTTGGGTATACAAGTAAAAGCAGCATTAAAGAATTGACTTGGTGCACAAAAAAGTAAACCCCCAAAAACTCCCCAAAATTTCCCCGCAAAACGAATAGTTTCGAGATAGGAGGAAAAACAAAAAAGAACCTTCATTGGCAAAGTCGAAAACGACCCCCCTTAACGTGTAAAATTTTCGAAAAAATATTAATTTCAGCACTGCTAACTCTAATTTGTAGACAAGTAAAAACACATAAAAAGAATTGATTGGTGAAAAGTAACTCCAATCAGAGCAATAGTTTCCCGAGCCCTAGAGGAAAAAACAAAAACGGAACCTCAATAGAAGCAAAGGTACAAACGACCCGCCCTTACGTGCCAAATTTCGGAAAAATAATTAGATTTCAAGCCACTGCTGACTCTAATTTTTCGTACTACAAGTAAAACACATTAAAGAGAAATTGAATGTGGTGCAAAGTAAGACACAAATCAGACGAATAGTTTCCCGGATAGAGGGAAAAGAAAAGGAATCTCAATTGGGCAAAGTAGCGAAAACGACCGCCCCTTACGTGCAAATTTCGAAAATGATTAATTTCAACACTGGAGACTCTAATTTGTTGTATACAAGTAAAACACATTAAAAAAAGGATTTGGTGCAAAGTAAACTGACTTCAGAACGAATGAGTATTCCGAGATAGAGGAAAAAACAAAAGGAACCTCAATGGCAAAGTACAAAACGACCCCCCCTTACGTGCACAAATTTCGAAAAATATTTAATTTCAGCACTGCTAACTCTAATTTTGTTAATACAAGTAAAACACATTAAAGAGAAATTGATTAAGTGCAAAGTAAACTCCCAATTCAGCACGAATTGTTTCCAAAAAGAGAAAAACAATAAAAGGAACCTCAAATTGAGAAAGTACCAACCGACCCCCCCTTACGTGCCAAATTTCGAAAAATATTAATTATTCAGCACTGCTAACTCTAATTTTGTATATCAATAAAACAATTAAAAGAAATTGAGTGGTGGGCAGAGGTAAAAGCCCAATCAGGACGAAGAATAGTGTATCCAGAATAGAGGAAAAGAAGCAGAAAGGAACTCAATTGGGCAAAGTAAAACAAAACGACCACCCCTTACGTGCAAAATTGGAAAGGAATATTTAATTTCAGCATGCTAACTCCAATGTATAGGTAGGTAACAAGTAAGAACAGCATTAAATAGAAATTGATTGGCTGAGAAGTGAAAGACTCCAGATCAGACGAATAATTTCCGAGATAAGAGGAAAAACAAAAAGGGAGACTCAAATTGGGCGAAAGTAACAAAACGAACCCCCCTTGACGTGCAAAATTTCCGAAAAATATTATTTACAGCGCACTTCTAACTTTAATTTTTGTATACAAGTAAAAACGACCATTAAAAGAAATTGATTAGTGCAAGTAAAATCTAACACAATCAGACGAATAGTTTCCGAGATCAGAGGGAAAACAAAAAAAGGAAACCTCATTGGGCAAAGTAACAAAACGAAGACCCCCCTTACAATGCGAAATTTTAAAAAAATACTTAATTCGAGCACTGCTATCTCATAATTTGGTGGATGAGATGCAAGTAAAAGACACATTAAAAGAAATTAATTGGCAGAGGGAGTGAAAGAAGCAATCAGGACGAATAGTATTCCGGAGATAGAGGAAAAAACAAAAAGAGAATCAATTGGGGCAGAGTGACCAAGAACGAAACAGCCCCTTACGTGCCGAAAGTGTTCGAGAAGAGAATGATTAAATTTCAGCACGCAATGGGCATAACTCTTAAGTGTGTATAAACAAGTAAAACACGGAGATTAAAAGAGAGTTGATTAGTGCCATCGACCAGTAAAACTACCAATCAGACGAATGTTTCCCAAAAAAAAGAGAAAAAAAACCAAAAGGCAACCTCAATTGAGCAACAGTACAAAAACGAAAAAAAACACACAAAACTAATATAAGACGGAAATGCCAAATCTTCGAAAAAATAAACTTAATTTCAGCAACATGGCTGAGAAACTGTAATTATTGTATAGCAAGATAAAACACATATAAAAGAGAGTTGATTGTGCAAAAGTAAACATCATATGAGGACGAATTTGTTTCCCAAATAGCGGAAGTAAACAAACAAAAAAGAACCGATACAATCTGGGCAAAGTACAACAAGACCCCCTTACGTGCAAAATTTCGAAAAATATATAATCTTCAGGCACTGCTAAACTCCATTTGGTATAACGGAAGCAAAAAGTAACACGAATTAGAGAACATTGATTGAGTGAAAAAGAAGTAAACTCCACATCAGACGAAATAGTTTATCAAGAATAGAGGAAAACAAGAAAAAAGGAAACTCAAATTGGCAGTAACAAAACGAACACCCCCCTTACGTGAGCAAATTCGGGAAAAAATATTAATTTACCAGGCACTCTAACTTTGCAATTTTTTGGGATACAGTAAAAACAACTTAAAAAGAATTGATTAGTTGCAAAAAGTAAACTTCCCAAATCAAAGAGAAGAATAAGATATTTCGAGATAGAACGGAAAAATCAAAAAGGAACTCAACTCGGGCAACAGTAACAGAAACGACCCACCCTTAACATGCAATTTAAAAAATATTAATTTTCAGCACAATGCTATCTCTATTTGGTAAAGCAAGCACACACACATATAGAAAAATTACTCTGTGCAAAAGTAAAGCGAATCAGAGCACGAATAAGTGTCCGGAGATAGAGGAAAAAACAAAAAAGAACCTCATTGGGCAAAGTACAGACAAAACGACGACAAGCTTCACGCGCACAATATTCGAAAGAAAAATATTCAATTTCAAGCAACCTGGCTAACTACTAATTATTAGGTATTACACAATTAAAACACATTAAGAAATTGCTTGGTGAAAAGTAAACTCCCACACTCAGACGAATTGTTTCCAAATAGGAAAAAACAAAAAGGACACACACTACAAATATGGCAAAGGATATACCAAACGCGCCCACCCATTGACGTGCCAAGATTTGCGAAAAAAAATATTATTTCAGCCACTGCTAACTCTGAGGAGGTTTGTAGATAACAAGTAAGAAAAACATTAAAAAAGAAAATTGATTGGTGAGAAAGTAACTACCAATCAGGACACCGAATAGATTATCCGAGAATAGAGGAAAACAACAATAAAGAAGTCAATTGGAAGCAAATAAGAGAAAAAGCGACACACCAAGCCTTACGTATCCAAAATTCGAAAAAATATTAATATTACACACTCGGCTAACTATCTCTAATTCTTGTGTATAACATAGTAGCGAAAACACATTAAAGAAATTGATTGGTGCACCAAAAAAAAAAAAAAGAATAAAACTCAAGATCAGACGAATCTGTTATTCCAAATAGAGAAATAGAACAAAAAGGAACCTCAACTCTCCGAGGCACAAAGATATAAACAACAAACAAGAAACAACCTACCTTACATGCCAAATTTAAAAAATTTAATATCAGGACGCTATCCTCAATTGGTATAACACAAGTAAAAACGACAATTAAAAAGAAGAGTTGATTGTGCAAAGTGAAACTCCAATCAGGACGAAGATAGTTTCGAGATAGAGGAAAACAAAAAAGAACCTAATTGGCAAAGTAACAAAAACGACCCCCACCTAACGTGCACAAATTTCGAAAAAATATTAATTTCAAGCACTGGCTAACTCTAATTTATGTAATACCAGAGTAAACACATAAACAGAAATTGATTGGTGCAAAGTAAAACTCCAATCACAGAACGAATTGTTTCAAAAATAAGAGAAAAAACAGAAAGGAAAGACCCAATTGAGCAAAGTTAAAAACGACCCCCCCTTACGTGCCGAAATTTTCGAAAAATATTGAATTTCAGCACGCATAACTTAGTAATTTGTATAGAAACGCAAGTAAAAACACATTAAAAGAAATTGATTGGTGCAAAGTAAAACGTCATATCAGAACGAAATAGTTTCCGAAAGAAGAAGAAAAACGACAAAAACGGAAACCTCAATTGGGCAAAAAGTAACAAAAACGACCCCACCTTACATGCCAAATTTAAAGAACCACAGAAATAATTAAAATACATAGAGACTAGACCTATCACATATAATTTAGGTGAAGAGCAAGTAAACACAGATAAAAGAGAATTGAGTTGAGTGCACGAAGTAAACTACGCAATCAGACGAATAGTTTTCGCACGAGATAGAAGGAAAAACAAAAAAGAACCTAAATTGCGGCAAAGTAGAGAAAAGACCAAGCAGCCACGCCTTACGTGCCAAATTTCGAAAAAATATTAATTTGCAAGTCACTGCTAACATCTAATTTTGTATACAACCTAAACACATTAAAGGGAATTGATTGGTGCAAAGGTAAACTCAAGTCAGACATTGTTTCCAAAAGAGAAAAAGCAGAGAAAGGAGACCTCAATTGAGCAAGTACAAAAACGCCCCCCATCTCACAGTGCAAAATATATCAGAAAAAAATAATTAATTTCACAACACTAAGACTACTCTAATTATGGTATACAAGTAAAAAACACAGATAAAAACACGCACATGTTATAATGAGTAGAACAAAAAAATAAAAAAAAGATAAAACATAAAACGAAATACAGACGAATACGTTTTCCGAGATAGAAGAAAAACAAAAAGGAACTCAATTGGGCAAAGATACAAAACACGACAAACCAACCAAAATAAACGAGGAGACGCAAAAAACCGCTCGGGCAGACCCTGGATTGACGCATGTCTAGCAGCCTGCGAGCTCTAAGCCAGTGCGGGATTTAGAGTAGGGCAAGTAACATCATTCATTAAAAGACAAGAGCCTGGGTGCAGACGACGCCTTAACCAATGGCAGCTGCAATAGCGGCGAGTGATACACGACGGCGCGAGATAGCCGCACCCAAAAGAGGGAACTCAGTCATCGGAGCGCATAAGTGAGGCAGGACGCACCGCGGCGCTGGCCGTTTGCGCTGCAAATCGGTGCGCGACGAACAGAGCGCGCCGGTCACTAAGATGACGTTTCGAGTCATAGACTTCTAACTGCGCATGGAATTCCTGTATCACAAGTAAAGAAGCGACCTTAAGACTCAAGAAATTCGACTGCTACGGCGCACACGAAGTAGACTCCTGCAGTAAGGACACAGCAATCGTCGTACGAGATAGCGGAAAATAGATACAAGAGGAGGTGATACCTCAAGGAGTGGTGCACGGTCAGCACCTAGAGAACGGAGCGCGCCCCGGGGACCGCCATACTGAAGTCTGACCAGTTTCCTTTCCTGTAATGAGAGACCTATGCCCATCTCAGTCAACCTGATAACTCAATTTGGATGCGCAAACGCTCTTCGTATATTCACTCGATACCAGCAACAAATTGCACCATTTGCATGTGGTCCAGGCAGAAATACAAAAGTCACTCCAATCAGAGGAACTTAGGCTTGTCACGCTGCTATGTATTATCTCGGAACAATCGAAGACAAAGCGAACCTGTCAAGTCTGCGTGCACAATATGTCTAATAGAACAGGACCCCACTCGCTCTACGTGCAAATTTCGAAATTACTTCACATTTCGAGCGCCTCCTCGCCTGCCCTCTTCTTGCCGCCTGCAGCCTAATTCGCAATCGGTACTTCTACTGTACTCGTCGCTCAACTTAGCCCAAGTGCAGACACCATCACTGCCTCTTAATACAGAAATCTCGATTGTCCGGCAAAGTACATCACTCCAATCTCAGCTCGCCACTGGAAGTGTCTATCTCCAATACATGTCTCTTAGGTATACAAGAGAAGCAAACAATGAACACCAAGCATACAAGCATAGAGTTGCACACTGCACGTACAAACTACGTTACTCTTCCGCCCTGAAGTCCCCTTCTAACGCTGCCAAATCCCGTTCTTTCGCATAAAATTATAATCTTTGAAGGCAGTGTAACTCTCAGAGCATCTTTGGTGCTGCACTACAAAATTCTGTTACCCAGACCATGCCGCACACCTAAACCATAGCAACGAAATTGATTGGTGCAAAGTGAAACTCGCCACATTCAGTCACCGTATACGTTGCAGACAGAAGCGACAACAACTATAGCCAAGCGAAGCCTCAGTCTGGGCAAAGTACACATAACGCCCTCCCTAACGCTGGCCCACAATTGCCATGGAAGAACGTCAAATTGACATACTATATAATCAATCAGGGACTTGACCTGACACTCTCTCGTTAATATTCTTGACTGGCTCATACACAAGTACCAACGCACCAATTAAAAGAAAAGAGGCACTGCGCGCATCACGTAAACACAACCTCCGAGAGAGTCAGACATCGAATTCATGTTCTCCGTAGAAGCGAACGCAATAAAACCATACACAAGAATGCGTTTAGAGAACTAACGAGCGCATCACGTACCTGCAGAAACGACCCACAACGCCACCCGACAGCGTTCGCCAAATTTTCGAGATAATAACTTCTTATTAACTTTTCAGCACTCCGCTCACACTGAATCTGACACCATTATATCGCGATAGATCTCCAAGTCAACATCCTTATCGCACACTCTGAACCAGACAATTGCGATTAGTGCATGCAGCCCAGCACTAGCTGACACGCCTACTTCCAATCAGTCCTGCTGACACGCTCAAATTTACGCTCTCTGAGCACTGAAAGCCGATGGAAAAACACATACACCAGGAGATCTCATAATTGGGTAATAGACAGCTGATGAACACTAACCCCGCTACGATCGGCCAATGTCGAACAAATCAAGCTAGAAACCTTTTCAGCACGCGCTCTTGACTCTAATTTGGTCACTCATGCTATGAGCTCACATCCATTCATTCGATCATAAACAGAAATTGATTGGTGCGAAGTTAAACGAAGCAATACAGATATCGCAAGTTGTATGTCTCAAATTCAGATGTATACATAGACAAGCAAATAAGAGGAACCCAGTCCCATCATCTGATTGCAGACAGTACAAAACGACGCCACCCCTTACGGTGCAAATTTTCGAAAAATCATGTCAATTGCTAGCACTCGCTCTAACTTTCTATAGCTTACTCCGATAGCCAACTCCACATCACAAGAAATTGGTGGATTTGGCTACAGCTAAGCTCTTACTAGCACCTCCGATCAGAACGATGTTGCTCCAACAACATAGAGCAGACCAACAACGAGACACGCACGCTCCTATGGTCGACCACGTTCCAAAATATCGTCCTCTCGTCTACATGCCACATTTTAAAAAAAAATATTGCAGCACTCGCTGAGTCCTCTCTCAATGTGCACTCGCGCATCTATTCTGTGAGACCAACGACATTAAAAGCAAATCTTGACTCTCGGGCACACGCTAGAACACTCTCCGAATCAGCGAGCGAACGTCTCTTACGTGTAGACTACGTCTTGTGAAAAACCCACAAAGAAGACATTGTGATTCGCACTGGGCAATAGTAACACAGAACGCACCGCGCTCCTCTTCACTCTTGCTATCACTTTGTCAGAACGAGCTTCAATTTACTTCGACGACCTGGCTGACCCCTCTTACGACTCTTTTGTATACTACAGTCTAGAGCTGACACCATTCTCAATTACGAGAGAGAATTGACTTATATACGTGCAAAGTAAACTCCACATTGCAAAGCACCGATATGTTTCCACAAAAGGTACTGATGTAATAATACACTGCAAAAAGGAAATCCTCTAATGCTGAGCCACACTAGCAAGACAAACACTCCCGCACTCTCTGACGCGCCTCGCCAGTTCTCGGATATCAATACATATCTAAGCTTCACACGCACTGAGCTCCTAACTTCTAACTATGGGTTATCACTCCTAGTAATCATGACCACACATTGCACAAATTGCAAGTTCGAGTGGCACAGCCGCGCGCAAGTCAAACTCCACCTCAGACTCGGAGACTCAGTCTCTCGATCATGTCACGAGACTGGAAAAAAACAACAGACACGATGTACTCAATCTGGAGGCTCAACATCAGTACAAAATGTATCTCGCACCCGTCAACGTCGCTAAATGTTCAGCCCGCTTCCCGCCGCTCTCTACTATGCCATCGTTTTTCCGCGAAGAAGCCCTACTCGCCGAGAGCTCGTATGTTCAGACGGGATTCTATCGCCGTAATAGCCTCCCGCTTTCGATCGTCGGATCAATAATTGAACGGATAGGGATTGCATTCAGAATCATGGCAAGTAATATTTCGTCGCCACTTATCATATGGTATTCACGAGAGAATAGACCAATTGCATTTTTTACATTGTCAAGCATCACGTTCGCATTTTGTTCGCCCATATACTTTTCTCTGATGGGTATTATTACATATAGCATTTTCCGTGGGGTATTCTATTGTAGTCTTAACATGTTGACGGAAGAAGATGAGCAATGAAGAGTGTTAAGATAAGCGACGTAATAGAAGGGACACTGCACGGTCATTTATAGAAAGTTATAATGACACATTATCTAAAGGACACGTAGAAGACTTATTACTTGATTCAGCGAAAACAGAAATATTGGCGCTCCAATCACAATAACTCAATTATCTTCCACTCTACTCTTCACTAACGTTAGTGGTATTGATCTGGTTTGAGGTAACGAACACTTACGCAGTGGATAGACTAACAATTTTTATGCTAATGTGAATAAGAAAAGTATTAAACCGTTTCGCGAAAGATAACAATCTACAAAGCGAAGAAAGAAAATATTGTTGAAGTTATGGAAGCGAAATTGTATGAAAATGTGATGTGTGAAAGTAATATGATAGTACCAAAGTATGGGCATTTCATCATTTAGTTGCTCAGAGAAAGGTATATGTAAAGTTCCAAGGAATAGCTAGGTCGATACGTAAAGCGCGGTAAGAGAAATTTTTACAAAGTTAATATGAGATCTCAATCGAATTCTTTTCTAGAAATATGCTCAGATTGTAATTATTTGTTGCCGCAAGCCAGCCATCAGGGAAAAAGAATTCACAACAATAATAGAGAAAGAATTACAAATACGCAGGTTTTTTTTACTGGCAATAAATAAACAATGTCGGAAAATACATTGTTCTACTGATGTTTTTTAGTAAAATTTGTTAAGAAAAATAACATTTATTATACGCTCTCTTTACATCTGTTATGTCTGATTTATGCCATGCAGTAGCAATGTGAATTGGAGTTATCTACCATGATCACATATGCAACAACATGCTTGTGGTGCTTTAATTACAAGACTCCACAATCAACTTGAGAGTAGTCCTTACATGCATTAGGATTAATCCCTGTTGAGAGATGGGATTTAAATACGGGAAAAACTGTAATGAAGAGAGTGTGCAAGAAATAGGTAGGCTTTTATTTGTATATCATATTTACATCATCTTGTTTAATATCCTCTAAAGAGACAACACACATCCGGTGATAAGTAAAAAGAGAGGGATTGAAAATAAATTATAGAGTATTAAAAACATTTTGCTGCTGGATGAGGTCCTTTAGATACAGAGGAAGAGAATTGGAGCCATATGACTATAGACACGAGATTATAATTTATATAATATATGCGTAAAGGCACCTGTCGTTGAACATATCATTACAAGTTGAACTATGTATTGCATTAAAAGACACCATCAAACCATTCACTCAAATGATTGGCGCAAGACTATTAAGTTACTAGTTTACAAGCAGTTGGCACCACACGTCTGAAATAGTGTATAAGTTATAGATCTATACAAGTCTTTTAAAGTATTTTCCTCATTTTACATTATGTTTACAGAGTGTCAACTACTAATGACATGACCAAGGACCAGTCGCCTTTTACCTATACAAAAATCATCTGTTACACTAAGTGCTTGTAAAATTCTAAGAAGGCAAATATGCATGTAGCAAGATTATCGGTATTTCAAGCTTTACGATGCATTGCACCCTAATCTGCATCTAATTTTTTCCTGGTAATTTCCCTGATATATTTAGCAAAAAGTTGCGGCAAGTTCAGTATGCTGTTGCAAGTAGCAGTCTGTGGTTGAGCTCTGTTTTTGCTAGTTGTGGGATGTGTCAGCAATTTTTCAGTTTTTATTGATTGTGGGTAAAGATCAGAATCTGTCAGTTCGTTTCTGCGGCAAGAAAATACCATTTCTATTCTATGTAGCGAAAACTTTGTAAGTTTTCAAAGCATGCCAACACTCTTCAGTGTTAGCTTCTATTGCATAATTCAGATAAGTGTAGTAAAAGGAGAGGTACGCGGTATTCTGAAGGGTCACAGAATGTGGGAAGAATATGTTTCTTCGCCTACGCGTCGCACACACCTTCTGACTCAGCTTTTTGAGATAAATAAATCGAACTGTGGCGAAGAGGGCTAACTATACATTCCCATCGCTGCAATCTAACGTTGGTGACATATAAGGTAGAACAAGTATGTGGAAAGAATAAACACACTCCTGAGTAGTGGACAAGAGATGTGACATAATTGAAATTAAAGTAGTTAGCACACACTGCCGATACACAGTTCGGAACTCCTTCCATCCCTCCAAAGAAGGACGTCAAAACGAGTTTTAATGCCTGCAAACGATTCCAGAAGCCGCTATTAGCTACACTACGTTACTGATATGAACACATGTGTGAAGTATTCTCTATATGCAAGTCCTTCCTTGCGTTGCCTTTATACACAACATGCTGTCACAGCATTACTTCGTATGTAGATGAGTGAGACGACGCGCGAGCTGAGAGGGAAGGAGGAACGGGTATTCTCTTGCTGATAATGAGAATACAACATCATTACCAATCGATAGGGTTCGAACCTCTGTAGGAAAAATGTATACTGACGCTATGACACTACCGCGGTTTTCCCCGCGCGCTGCTCAGACAACATCAAGTGAGGAGTGAAGAGGAGTATCTTATGATACGGCACGGAGGGATATCTAGGTTTCACGGTGCATGAGAGGACTCGCTTTTCAGTTTACTACATTCTGCGCTTCCTCCTATATGTATGTAACAATTCCTAGAGATGGTAGTGATACAGACATCTATGGTGTAACTCTAATGATCGCTGGGAGAGATCTCTCTATCTAGTCCTGAAACGGAGACTAATAATCACGCCGATATTAATTATATCTGATGGTGGTGGTAATTAATAGTTTATTTTGATAACGATTAGTGCTGCTGTGTCTTGTCCACAGTCACGTTCTTCTCTTTAGGGTCTGATAGATAGATCTGGCACAGTAGGGTCGCTGTCTTGTATTGTGCTTCCATCCTATGAGGCGATCTCTATGTTCTGTCGTATGCTCGATTTTTTCGGTATAGCAAATAATTGTCTGCTCCATCTCAACCTCTGTATCACGCAGTCCAGTCTTCTGTCATTACTCCTTTAGAGTGTGCCTGCTCTTATGTTGTTCGTCACATATCAAAATATAGAGTTAGCAGGCTGCTGAAATTAATATTTTCCGAATTTGCACGTAGGACATCCGTCCCATCCCGCACCATACCTTTGTCCTTCGCTTCACGATCCACGTCCGCCACTCCCTGTGTTACTGAGTCCGCTTTTTTTCTGCCTCTGCCCCAGACTCAATTTACGCCTCCATTTCTCAACGCTCCGTGCATCTCCGCCTCCACCACCGCTACTGTTACGGTTCGGGGCCCCTTTTGCCTCTGCCTCTCACGGCGGCTCATCTCCTCCCCTCCCCCTCCGCGCTCACCTTGCTCCTCCTTCGCCCATCTCCGGCCGCCGTCTCGCCTTCGGCATCCGCTTCCGCCACTGCCTGTAAGCCCCCTTTCTGCTCGCCTCGCAAGCTGCAATATACGCCTTCCGTCCACGGCCCTCTTCTTTTGCTTCCACTCGTCAGCTCCTCTCACCTGCGCCCCTCCGTCACCGAAGATCTCGGACAAACCGCACCTGCCACTAACGTCACCAGCCCACCGGGTCTTCTACCTCCGCAGTCCGCCCAGCCGCGTGGGCGGTG
>BOPP01000130.1:111652-145007 GCA_017312745.1 Gryllus bimaculatus
ACCCCCGCCCCGCCCACTTTCTTTTATTTAACACTTAAAATCTGGGTGACGTACTATGGGGAGAAGTGCAATATGTGGACGGTTTCCTGACCTGTTCTAACTCATTTGGTTGAATTATGTATACATTACATAATGTGCTAGAATTGATATGAAAATATTGGCTTCCTTGTAATAAAAAAAACCGTTTACAAAGGAAAATAAGCTACTTTACGGTATTACCTCTACTGATTTACGTGAGGGAATCGACGTACTGCCGCGATAAAATAGAAAACAATTATTTGAACATCTACATTCCCGAAACAACTTAAGAAAACGTGCACAGATAGTGAAGCTACATTTATGCTCGGAAGCAAAACAAGGAAGCCATCAGATCATACGCTTCAAAGGATCAGGAACACAGCATAAAAAACCTGAGCGACATGGGAGGCATTGACCGAGAAGCTGAGGTACAATACAATACTCCATGATCACTCTGCCCCACAATGGGCATAAGTGATTGCATGCTGCGAGAGAAGCGTGCATAAAACAAATACAGTGTTTTTTGCATCGTATGAATCACTTTCAGCCTGTGCTTATGCCCAATTCAAACTACACATGACGCGCAGACTGAAAAGTGGTATTGCTAAGGTGCTTCACGCTCTTTGATAAGTCTAAATAGCGTGTTTGTGCACGGCATATAAAAAACAGCAATCGACTGTAATCTCGATCTTTTGCAAAGAGTAGGGAGTTTGCAAAGAGTAGGGAGTATGCGTCACCTCGAACGTAAATCACTATCGATCTTCTGCGCATGCGCAGTTCAAGTTTCGCTTAACTTTTGTGCATCTGCGCATGCGCAGAAGATCGAGATTGCAGTTGATTGCTGTTTTTTATATGCCGTGCACAAACTCGCTAATTAGACGTGTGCAAGATCCCAATAATTATCCGATTAATACATCCAGTAAATCATCAATTTTGGCAATATCGATGCCTCATTGATACAATTTTGCAAATTTAAATCGAACGACCTTTTTATTGCAAGAATATTTATTTTTATGTATATATTTTAAACAAATCGTCCTACCTTTGAATAATAATTACTATGTTACATTTCACGACCACTCGTTTTAATATAAAATTATGTTAACAGGATGTGAATCAGGGACAGACAAAAAATTATTACTTCGTCAGTTTCCTTCTTCAGGGCTCCTAATTACAGAACAAGTTAGAGTTACAATTCTAACTACAAACTGACTAACGGGCTCCTATTCAGAAAAGCTGCATGCGGAGCTTGCAGCTACAGTCCGCTAGGGGAGCGAGAGTCGATGTGACGTGGCACTATCCGCGCGCGTTTTCAGAAGGTTTCATTTTGCTTCACTAAAGGAATAAGAGTTAAGTTATTTTTTTGATTGACCTATGAAAGCATATTTTTATTTTCAAAGCAAACAGTTGCTGTTAAATGTGAGCGACAATGTCTTATCATCAAATGTTGAACAAAGATGAAAGATCATTGCTCAACGTTCAACTTTCATTTAGGACAAATTGTTAAATATGAATGAAATGTTTTAGTAAGTCCTACAAATAAGTCAAGTCCTACAATTAATATTGTCTTGCCCAAATCCGCAGTGCTGCCAAATTCAAACAAACGTCAGATGTCTGATTTTCCACAAAACAGAAATAAGTCTAAATGCGGTTGATCTTGGCTTTACTCCTCAGTTGCTGCCTCCCCAACGTGAACAGGAAACCTGTCACCTCAAGCACATTCCTCTTCCAGACATATTGACCCTGTATCCAACAATTTCTAACATCCTTAACGAAGCTTAATCAAATCCATTTTCAATGATGTTCAATTTTTTAGTAATTGTTTACAATCACAACACCTTCCGGTGTGAAGATATGAACACAGCGACAACGTGCCTTACATTTATTCACTGGAATACCGATGAGGTGTTTAGGCAACTAAAGTTGTTCGTAATTTACCTAAGCAGATTTTCCTCTCTTTTATCCGTCGACCTCAGATTTTAGCGTGGAACGCCACTTTCCAGCACCTACACGATTTTTTCCCGAACGTTCCCTGTACTGATCCTTTTCAATTTCTCAGACAGTTAATGTAATTCTAAACGATAAATATAACCCCATTCTCCATAAACTTAAATACACAGAAGTGCAATTCGAAATAATTCTCGATGGTTACTTCCAAACATTAAATAAGGTCGTAGGAGCTGACCAGTGAATTGAAGTTAATAAAAAACGCACATTGTTTTGAAAAAAACGCACTTTTATTCATTATTCAATCATGCACGGTAAGGGAGACGAGGTACCGATTTTGAAGTTCAAAGAAACGTCCGAGGATTTCTCAAACATTCCGACCTCAGTACGTAAAGTATTATTTCCAGCATTCACACATCATAGATTAAGAGACAAGGAAGACCTCGGTGTGAAATTAATTTTTTATAAACATTTCTCCGTTCCCAATCGGACAGAAAAATGTGACTGCTAGCTCCAATATTTTATTGACTGAAATCGACTCATTGTGCAAATCATTCTCACCAGACCGAATGAACGCATTCCACACTTACATTTACAGTGTTCATCATTAAACCATGTTTAGTGATCTTCACGCAGCTTACGAAACACTTATATAAGTTCTTGGATTCCTTGCCTTGAAATTACAACATCTTCACTAACAATTTTAGCTGTTCTGTGTACCACCTATTTGAACTGTTCGTTGAAGTTTACCTGGTATGTTGAATTGGAATACTGACATGCGCCTAACATTTTCACTTTCTATTATGTGACCGGCGATACGGTGATTTGGCGGATGTAAATAAAATCTCAATAGAGTCGTTGTAAAAACGCGTCTTAAAAGCATAACGAGGGAAGGAATTTCGAAAAATAAGACTTCAAAGCATCGGACCAGGCGAGGCATATTCGTTCCATGTGTGAATGTTCTATTCATATCTACAAATTTTAAAATAATGTATTAATAGATATTAGTAATATATTAAAATATTGATTTCTTTCAATACTTTTAATATTTTGCATTGGCCATATATTCATTACACAAATTTCAGAAAGGAAGGAGAGGTTACGATAATGGAATAATTTTTTTCGGGATTTTTGGACATTTCATGAGAGAAGCGGAACAATAATCCGCAGCAGTTTCACGAGCCTGTGTGCAATGAAGGGATGCCTTTGTACTGTTTGGGAAGAGAGAGCTGAAGGCTCTGAACATTGATGCGAGTCTAAACTACCATTTTAGGTGCAAAGTGGAATATAGAACAATAAGGCGCTAAAAATGGGTTCTTAAAGGGGAAAATATGCGAATAAATTGATACGGAAATACATTTTCAGGAATAACTTTATTCTTGTTCAAGATTTTTATTGGCTCGTTTTTGACACTTTAAATGACTTTGGTACAAATTTAATCTGTTATGACGTTTATTATATGTGAAATGTAATGAATGAATGCGTTAAAGCATGGTTGACAAATACGTACCGTCGTTGAAAATAATTGAATTAGGTTTACCTAATGAGAGTTAAGAGCGCTTTTATTGATCTAATTTTGATCATTCATTTAAGTAAATTATAGAATGTGTCAATTTAAACATAAAATCGATATACAAATGGAGACGACACGATTCTTCAAATTGTTTATTATGATCTACCAACACAAATAAAAAAATCTTTACAAAAATAAAACATTAAAAATATGGCATTTTTAAGGCACCAATAAGCATTTCTAGTATCTATCCTGGAATAAGCGTTTTAGCACGTTTATAAGTAGTTTCTGTACATATAAGTCATCATTAAAGTACTTAATTTCGTATTTCGTACTTCGTCAGCAAGAAAAAAGGAGCAAAAGAGACCCAAAAATCATATCTGGTATAAGAAGTTTTGTTCATATATAAGAAGAATGCATGAGATAAATTAAAGTTTGTAGAATTTTATGTATATTTTCTAAATTTTCTTTAAATTTGAAATGTAAATGTGAAAACCATTTGTCACTATGTTTATCTTAATTAAGGCAGTTTTCAAGGGTAATATACAGATATAAGTCTACAAAGGAGTTTTAACACACTCCAAAATCATTTATTGTGAACATTTTGTAAAATCAATATTTCAATGTGTCATTGATTTTTTGTTTATAAGATTAAAATAAAATTTGTGGTTTGGTTGCAGATGCAGAATTGTGTATTCATACGTTTAATGATAATTTTAAATTTTATTACAAAACAACAGTATCAGTTTAAAAGCAGTAATGCTTTCATCATGTGGAAAGTTTCCCGAAGTCTGGATTATTTATTTAAATCTTAAATTTATGTTGTTAAAAATTAATCAACTAACATAATATAATTTGCAACGTATATCACGAGAGCTGACTGTACAGCACCCTTTTGCGTTATGAGCAGTCACATTATCATTGAACAATTTCTCCCTTATCCTCCATTGTCTACTTATTACTAGAAAAGCAGGACAAAAGTTATCATGAGTTTCATTTTCTTCTCCAGAGATATGTGTCCTTCTTGACGGGACTGAGCATAGTCATAACACACGTCATGTATTTTTTATAAGCTGCCGAGGCGAGAGAGTATCTTGCACAGACTTTTTATGCTTTCTAAGGACGTGAATATTCTTGTCTATAAATTATACAGCACTAATATAAGTTTTGCAACCTATTATTATACCTGTGGTGAATATGAGCTAGTGCAAATTTATTCGAGCCTTTGTTGGTAGATCAAATCAAATGCAACTGAAAATCCTTATTTTTGGCAAGCTACATTTTCCGATGCGGTGATATTTTTTTACACTTTTTCACCAAACGTCGCGAAGGAAATATGATTTTGAGTAAATGTTTTGAAAAAAATAAAACTTCTTATGTACTACACCAGTCAGTATTAAAAATTGAAGTAGAAATTGAGCGATAGTTTTTGATTGTATTTATTAACTATTAACAATTTGAAGTATTTATAAAACATTGGGAAATGGTAGTTTATGGTGTATAAAGTGTACTAAAAATGGAAGAAATACGTACGTGTAACGCTATGCTATATAGGTACTATATATATCTCCTTTTCTTTCAGAGGAGCGCAAAAGAATTGCAAGGACCAACTGCTGCAGCTCTACTCGGCGATTACCACGTTCGAGGATTTGTTGCGCGACAAGCGAGTGGGACAAGAGATTTCAAGTACCAGCACACGCCAGTGGTTGGCGATGCGTGCCCGCAAAGCCGGGAAAAGAGCAAGTTGTGCAGCTGCTGCTCAGCAGCTGAGCAAACAACATACCACGTGATCCCGGAGCATCCATAAGCGGCAAAAGGGGCCTCAGGACCACGCTGGCGTGCTGTCTCGACAAGCGCAAGGTCTACTGCAGAAAGCAGGGCCGACGGCGCTTGCACTGGTGCACAACATCACGCCGATCGGGTGGACGAGTACGAAGAGTGCGTCGGGGCTGCTCCGTGCGAAGATTGAGCGTGGCGGACCTCAACAAGCCGACTGGAACGGTTCACGGCGTTTTATGACGCTGGTGCGCGGCCACAGCGGCAGCGCTCAGGGGCGGGCTGGGGGGGGGAGGGGGCGGGGGCCGGGCGGGGACGCGCGGGGGCCGCGAGGTCTGGCCCAGCTGCTGCGGCGGCTGGTGCACGGCGCGCTTGGACGTGGACGTCGGTGCGGCGCGCGCGGCCGCGAACGGCGCGCGAGGACGTGGAGCTGGCTTCCCGGCTGCGGCTGCCAGCTTGCCGCGCGCAGAGAGAGCGCCGGCTGGCGCTAGCGGCTGCGCGGACGCCTGAGCGAGGCCGCTCGAGTGTTCCGCGCGCTGCTTCGAGCAGACGGAAGCCGACGGCAACCCGGGCGTCTCGACCCCAAACCTACCCTTTCGGCTACCCGCTTGCACACCACCTGCCTTCGAGCTGGGCGTGCGAGCGCGAGGACCGCGCCGAGTTCGTGCGCGCGCTGCTCGAGGCCGGCGCCGACCCCAACGCCCCCAACAAGCTCAGCGAGAAGTACCCCATCCACGTGGCGTGCGAGAAGGGCCACCACAAGGAACTCGACGCGCTCCTCGCCCACTCCAAGTTCAACGTCGACCTCAACTGCGAGGACAAGTTCGGCAACACGCCGTTGCACTGCGCGGTCGACAGGATCAGCGACGACAAGCGCAGAGAGGCCGGGCGCCGCGAGTGTCTCAAGATATTACTCCGGTACCCCACGCTAGACGTGAGGATAACGAACAAGGCCGGATACACAGCCCTGTACTTGGCTGTGGAGGACGGCAATAAAAACATCATAAAGACGTTTCTGGGATGCAACACCCACTTCCCAGATGTGAATGTGGAACGTCTACGCTTGGACGGAAAGGAGAAACCTCTGCGAGCGTCGATAGCGGAGCAGTTCCCCCAACTGGCGCCGCTGCTCCAAGGCTCCGGGGCGGTGCAGACGCTGCGTCCGCAACGCGGCGAGCGCACCAAGCAGCTGTTCGAGTGCCTGAACCCGTTGCGCGAGGACGAGTTCGTGGAGCGGCTGCGCTCGGCTCGGGCGTCCGACCTGGCCGCGATGAACGACAAGACGTTCACGCTGCTGCAGCGCGCGGCGCGCTACGGCATGGCGCGGGCGGTGCAGGCGCTGCTGGGCGCGCGGGTCGACCCCAACGACACGTGCCCCAGCGGCAACCCGTCGCCGCCGGTCGTGATCGCCACGCTGCACCGCCACCAGCGCGTGCTGAGCCTGCTGCTGGCGCACCCGGCCGTGGACGTGAACCGCGCCGACGCCAAGGGCAACACCGCGCTGCACTACGCCGCGCGCGCCGACAAGGGCCTGGAGACGGTGGTGTTGCTGTTGCGGAGCGGCGCCGACCCGGCCCGCCGCAACAAGCTGGGCCGCTCCCCGTTCGGACCGCTGCAGGTGGAGTCGCTGCTCGACCAGTGCGTGCAGACCAACGGCAAGAACTCCCTGGAGGAGGACTACGAGCTCGTGCTGGACTACAGGCTGCTCGCCGCCGGGCCGCACCGACAGTGTGACGCCCGCAGCCGGTACGTGCCGGTGCCGCAGAACGACGTGGTGTTCGAGAACGGGGCGGTGCAGTTTCAGCCGGCGGTCAATACGCCTGAATGCGGGAAGTTGGTGAGCGAGATGGACTTTCTCAACATGATGAGCAAAGACGACGAATTGTGCGCTCTCTTGGACCATCCGGTTGCGTTAACGTTTTTGCAACTCAAATGGAACCGTTTAAGAATACTTACTTATTTTAATCTCTGCGTGTACATGGTTTTCATGTTCTTTTTAAATGCGTATATCGTATTGGGGACTAACATAATGACTTCTGCAGGAAACACGACAGTTGACAGTACACAAAACCAGTCTATTGATGCTAGGGGAAATGATGACAGTTCAAATCATTATAATACAATTATTCCATTCTGCGCTATTACCCTTATATTCTGGGTGTTCCTGGCCTTGCGTGAACTTTGTCAGATACTTTTAGATTCCAGAAAGTACATCAAGAGTTGGGAGAATTATTTAGACTGGGCCCTGTTAATATTCAGCCTTTCATCTCTCCTCCTTCCGTTCACTGGCGCCTCTTCGGTTAGCGTGAGATGCGTGAACGTGGTGACCATCATGCTGTCGTGCATCGAGCTGCTGTTGCTGCTCGGCCGAATCTCGCACTTCGCCAAGTACATCGAGATGTTGAAGGTGGTGATCACCAACTACCTGCTCCCGCTGGTGTCGTACTCCGTGATCTTGGTGGCGTTCGGCCTGAGCTTCTTCGCGCTGTGCCACGAGCGGAGCGCCGAACCGGCGAAGGACGGCTTCGGCACGTGGTACATGTCGATCGTGAGCGCGCTCGTCATGATGATCGGGGAGGTGGAGCTGGACGCGCTGCCCAAGAGCAAGCACAGCCCGTGGTTGAGCGTGGCGCTGTTCGTCTTCTTCGTGCTGCTGGTGACGGTGGTGCTGCTCAACCTGCTGACCGGGCTGGCGGTGAGCGACACGGCGCGCATCGAGCGCGCCGCGCGGCGCCTGCAGCTGCGCAGCCGCGTGGGCGTGGTCGTGCGCAGCGAGCGGATCCTCGTGAACATGCACAATGCCGAGTGCGCGGCGTCGCGCTGCCTGGCGCTGCCGGTGCCGGCGTGCGCGCGCCGCTGGCTGCGCAGGGCCGTGCTGTTCCCCGGCGCGGCGCTCGAGGGCCGCGAGGCGCGCGTCAAGCCCAACCACACGGGCGAGCTGGCGCTGGGCGCCGGCGACGGCGGCGGCGAGCGCCGCTGGGCCACCAAGCGCTCGCTCGACCGCGCCACGCAGATCATCAGCCGGCGCGGCGCCGCCGCCACGCGCGCGCTCACTCTCGAGGACGTCGACGCGCGCGTGCAGGTGAGCCAGGCTCGCACTCCCGCTTCCTTGCTTTTATGCTCTCCACTAAACGTCACGTTCATAACGAATGCAATTAATTACGATCATTATTACATTATGAAACGAATTATTCTCCCTCGTTCCTCACTCATATCGTAGATTTCACACGAGTGTATTAATGCTCATTACGTCCACTTTCATACGGTACTTTTTCTACGACCTATGCTAACTTTTATAAGTTAAACATGTACATTGAATCGTTTCGTGACAGTTGACATGCAGAATTCAGTCAAGGCCACCTACCGGGTAGCTCCCTACCCTCCCCGCCGTAGGCGGCTTAGGTTTACCACTACATTTGTTGAATAGGACTAAAGTGAAAGTACGATCCAATTTATTTCAAATAATATTCCAGTAATAAAAGAACTTAAAACTGACAAGCATAATATAATATTCAATACAATTTTATTAAACACAATCGAACGAAACATTTAGTAGAACGATTCTCAATTGTTAATTGTCAGTACTTGGTTTGTTAACGTCTCTATAATTGGTAAAGAACCTGTGTCATATGATCTGTCCTAATGACTATCATTATGCAACTGCTCAAATGACATAATTAAACAATGGGAATAGAAAAAAATTAACGATCTACGATACAGGTGAGTCATTTCGGATGATAAACAAACCACCCTGTCCCTCTTTTTTTCTGAGTCTTTTTCTAGTTTCAAAGGTAGTCAAATTCGACTATCCGCGCCGGGTGAACACTATGTCCCTCATGGGGACACATTAACCTTTTTGCACTAGACACACTTGCGGACTCCTCTGTATGTAATCAGCAGACTCCCACAAGGCTTTCCGCGACAACACACATGCATAAAAAACAAGGGACATGCAACCGCGCCCACGGTGGGACTCGAACCCGGCACTCTTCACACCGAGGATACGAGTTGAGACATGCTTTAGCCATCCAGGCCGACAGCCTGTTCCTCGTGTTATTAGTGGGTAAATACTTCCGTAACAGTTTTGGCCTCAGAAGAAAATATTGCCGTAGAATGTTTGTTTTTGTACTTTTTCGATATCTTCATGTTCCGTTTATCAACTCAGGAAACCTCTTGTAACTTCCAACTCGGGAGGTCATTAGCGGGATTTGTGAAAAGCGAGTGCACCGGAATTCTGACGACCGTCTGGCGGGCTCAGATTTTCTCGCCTGCTTAAAATCATGTGTGGTAGCAATACTGCGCTCGGTATAACAGGGTCGTAATTTGGCTCCCTCATTCTGTCAAATTCGCGAATCTCTGCGTTGCACACGTAAGCTGCGGCGGCTCGAATCCATAAATTCTTGGCTATCCGGGAGGCGCCGCGCCGCCGACGTTTCGACTGACATGTCACAGGCTTCCTCAGGGCAGTGACGAATTTTTCGCGAATGTCTATTTATACCCGAATGAAGAATTTTGTTTCCTCGGCAATGCTTAGAACTATTCGAAAGCTTCAACTCGCTGGAAGTGACAATTTTTCGGTTTTTAGAAAACGAGAATTATCCAAGAAGCTAGTGTGCAGAAACGTGTTTCTCTGTAAAATGACATTAAAATGTTTAGTTCATCTAACCGACGAAGAGCCGCGGTGATTTTTTGTCGTGAAATGACTCATCCTGTCTCTCAATGTTTACTATGTTGAACAAGTATTAGTATTGCGATGGTTCTTATTTTCCCATTTAATGAATTATATTCAAAAAGTGAAAAATAAAAACATATATTTCCTTTTTTATACGAGCTCATGATTCAACGACGTACAGTGTAGATTTGAACCATGGCACCTTAATAGTATATTAAATTTAAAACGGTTTCAATTTCAAAATCAAAAAGAAACATTTATTGACAATAGTAATAAAGATTACCGAAACTTGCCAATTAGTAACAAAAATATACTAAAAGTTTCTTCAACCTGTCTATATTTCCTTCATACTTCAAGACGAATACCTTTTCGCTCCAATTTCAAACATTCGTCTATACTTCAAAGCCTTCAACTCTTTTCTATTTTCCAGTACATATATTCCTCGTCTGTACTCCGAGACGTTGAATTTTCTTTTACATTCTAGCACGTACTTTATCTTTTGAGACGTCAAACTTTCGTCCGTTCAGGAAACAAATACCTTCTTTGTGGTTGTTGGTTTCGTATAAGGGGTGACTAACAAGGTCTCAAGGGCCACCTACAACTAAAACCTATTATATGGATGATGGCCATATGTTCTTTACTCCTACTATCACCATCCCGTATTTGTATGATCCCGTATTTTTGATCTCGGCATTTTTCCCCGTTGCTCAAAAAAGGGGGCTGGGGCAATCTAATGCGTGATGGCCATACCATCAATAACGCAGTAAAAAGTATTGGGAAGACTTTGAATTTCGTAATTTAGGGAAAAAGCATAAATCTAAACTTAACCTATTTTTACATTAAGTGGGCATTGGTCCTGGCAGGGCGTGTGCGCTCGGCGCACAGCGTTCTCGCCCGACGTGAATGCAAGGGCTTTCAGTTTTTTATTATAAACCACCATAAATGGCACCGCGGGCCGCATACGTCTCGTGGGCCGCCAATTGGACAACCCTGGTACATCTTTTCCGTCTTCATAGTATCCAACTGCGTCCCAAGTAGGCCGTGTATGTGAACGCCTTCTCGATGACAGATACACTGAATCTTGGCCCATTACAGTATGTTCCGACGGACGTGTAAACATTCTGAATGACGTTTTCGCGCATCGTTGTAAGTTTCTACGAAACGGGCTGTTAACCTCAAGCGTTTGTGTGTGTGTGTGTGTGTGTCTGCGCAGGAGGTGCTGAAGGTGCTGAGCGTGCTGGAGGCGCGCTGCGGCCCCGGAGGGCGTGCGGAAGCGAGAGGGCCGCTCTACAGCGCCGTGTTCAGCGAGGCGGCGCCTGAAGACTGGGAGCCTGTCACGCCCGGCCCCGACTCCGGTTTCGACACCGGGCCCGGCTACACGCCAGCCACCACCGGCGACAGCTCCTGCTGATGGGGCTGCGTCCAGCGCTGCACCAGTCAATGCTGTTTCCACTTCCTTCAATCTTACAATACCCCCTAACATCTCTAATTCCGCCGTATCTCGAATACCCCTATATCGTGAATACCTCTATATCGTGTATACCTCTATATTTCGAATACCTCTATATCCCAAATACCTCTCTATTTCGAATACCTCTCTATTTTGAATACCTCTATATCGAATACCTCTCTATATCGAATACCCCTCTATATCGAATACCTCTCTATTTCGAATACCTCTCTATTTCGAATACCTCTCTATTTCGAATACCTCTATATTTCGAATACCTGTATATTTCGAATACCTGTATATTTCGAATACCTGTCTATTTCGAATACCTGTCTATTTCGAATACCTCTATATCCCTAATACCTCTATCCCTAATACCTCTATATTTTGAATGCCTACAAATCGCATAAATGTATATGTCAAATATCTTCAAATCTCGAATTCCTCAATATCTCGTACTCTTCTGTAACTCAGATTCCTCCAAATCTCCAGATTCTTCCAAAGAAAATTGAACATACAATAGATAAGATCCAGTTTAAATATACAGATTTTTTTGTAAATGTGACATTTTAACTGAGAGAATGTTTTTTGTACATAAATATTAAAACAAAACAGTGTGTAAATATATATTTATACAATTTTATATCTTAAAATAAACCGATTCACTTTCAGAAGACTTGTTAAAGCTTGCTCCATTTAATAAAATGTATTTATTGTAAGCTTTCCTATGATGTGACATCTTTGAATTCCTTTGACACCTGACTGCAACAGAAGCGGACACAATTTCTCTCAGCAAAAGTATCTGAATTTTGATTCTAGAAAAATTGATCCTTTAAAGAAATCAATATCTATTGCATTCTCCATCTCGTACACAATCATCTTCAACGTATCTTCTTATGAAATGTATAATTGTTTAGGCAATTTCAACATCTTCTGAAGTAAGTTGTAGCGATTTCTTGTAGAAAATACGCGATGTCATTTATTGAAATTTCGAGAATATTTGAAATGATATTTCGAAACATTAATTCAGATAACACACTGTTGAATAGGTTATGAAACAATGTAAAGTAAATGCTAAGAAATCAAGTAATTGTGTTGAAACACATCAATTGATAAAGAGATCGAGACCAAAAATTGCAATCGGAAAAAATCTTGTCTTAGATCAATGTTCTAAAACAAAAATGATGCAACTGCACGCTAATTTCAAACAGTAGGAGCAATGTTCATTTAAAATTTACTATCCAGAGTTCTTTTGTGACATAACAACGGCGTACTTATAGAAAGGCTATTTTTGGATGTGAAGATTGTTAATAAAGAAAACAAATATAAGAAAGCTAGTTATTAAACTAAATGAGAATAAATCATTGAGTTAGCCCAAGAATTACAGGCGATAAAAAAAGCGAATTCTGAAAGAAACGTTTGTTTTTAGTGACAAAGACCACACACAGGTGGCGAAGAAAATTAAAGGATTTTCTAAAACATGAGGAAGAGGGAAGTAATCGAGCTATATGTGAGTGATCATAGCAACAACAATTTCAAGCGCCGCGGTGAGACGACCGGATGAGAATGCTTCGAAACTGATGGGAAATACCCACTTCTCTTTTTGTTCTCAACTACGTTTTGCGTTATTTATTAATGCACTCTTGCGATTTTCGTAAATTCAGACGAAAATGAGATCTGTGCCACGTTTTAAAGCGTCCTTTGCTCTATCCGACGTGAAAATTTAATCTACAAATTTGGAGCCATTTTTGAGAAAATTTTGGAAATGTGAAGACTTCATGTAAAGGACCCCCGAAAATCAAAATATCTAGTTTCAAATTCGCAGGGCATTGGGTTCAACCAGATCTTTTGGAGGATATTAATTTTGGAGAAAATTATTTGAACGGTACGAAAGATACTAAAGTTGACCGACGGCAGGACAGAGAGACGGAGAATTGGTTTTCCCGTAAACAAATTTTTCGTTACAAAGAACCCACAAAAATGAGGTGTTAGAGGAAGTATTTCACTACATATAGGAAGGAACTCGACTTATCCACTTTTTCGATATTACCCACGAGAAATCGAACGTAAAACAAAAAATCACCTTTTGCCGTAGCATTACAATCAGGGTTAGGCAAACACTTTAAATTTAGTATTCACATACTTCGCCAAAATACTGTGTAAATAAGTATTTAAAATACATCCCAAAATAGGTTTCGATTCGCGAAATATATACGCATTTAAAGTACTTGAAATACACAAAATACAGTAAATGTATTTGATACAGTAAATTACAACAAAGTAGTGATTGGAAGTCATGCAAATTTCTGAACAATAACCACATAATATGTATAAGCAAAAATAAGATTAGTTTTATTTTTATTAAATACATGCCAAAAAACTCAAAAATAAAGTTTTTTAATTAAAAAAATGTATTTGAAATAATACTGAACAGCCCTGATTGCAATACTTTCTAATACGTAAGTAGTTTGCAGAAAAGTAAAAGTAATCGAGGAAGAAATAGAAAACTACTGATTTGAGGCAATAAGTAAAAAATAATAATTGTCTCTAGAAAACCGAGCAGAATGCATAACGAACTCATGCTTTATGACTGTATGAAAGAGAAGAGTAAAAAAGGTCATGATGAAATACGATTAGAAGAGGGAGAAAGAAGAGAAGAAGACACGAAACATTATTTACTCTGATCTCAGGTAGGCAAATCAATAAGACCATCAAGAATGAAATTGTTACTAGCAGACCCACACCAGAACTCTCGCATCATAAACTCATAAAATATCTGTAACCCATAATATTTCTATAACCCATAACATAGTCTTCTGTTATCATCCGTTACCTCGTCGGCATGTCTCCTAGTAATTGTATTAACTGAACATATTTTACAAGAGCACAATACACCCTTCTCAATATAAATACATATTATTTTTATTGAACATTATTACTGAATAGAGAGGAACATCACTCTAACTCAATCGTAAAAAATATCAAGTAATTAGTTTAATTTCACATATACTTGTAGGCTATGCTCGTCTCTCAACAGGTGGGTGGAACCGAGAAGCGCCGAACCAGCAAAAATGTATTAGATTGTCCAGTAAGATCGCATCCTGTATATTATGGTCTGAGGGCCATTCCTCTGAGACCTTTAGCGTCAAAACTACGTGTTTTAAGACCTTAGAATAATTCGTATTAGAGTTATATAACCACAGACTTCAACAACGCTGACAAGTGTTGCGGGTTGCATCCGCCATGCATTGTTTAGATGAGCCCTTTTTTTTCTTTCAACAAATCCTTGAAATTTTAAAAGTGCACTTCGACACGTCTTTGTGAAATTATTATTCTTTACAGACTTCATTTTTAAAGATTGATTGCGTGTAAGAGCTGCAAAACGCACCTATACTAAAATAATGTAGGACAGGATGATTCGTAGGACTCAAAATTTTAAACCTTTGACTGTTTTCTTCTCTCGAAAAAAGATTATCTTTTGAACATATGCTACCCTCATCTTTCCCTCACCGGCTGCCGAGGCACAACCGGCTATTCGCGCGATGGATACGCAACTCCCGCAACCCTTCCCTCGAATTGAGAGAACTCCCCCTCCCCGTGCCCCACCGAAGGCGCGTCGTCGCCCGCGCGCTTCGCCCGGAGCGCCTTTCCGCCCACAATTACACCTTTGACGCGCCGCCCTGCGCCTCTGCCGTCGATCGTCTCCTCCGACGGATGCTAATGAAGCCCTTCAGCGCGGGGCGCGGGGAGGTGTCGAGCTGCGCTGGTGAGTAATTAATTGAAATTCAAATTAAAACACAGCAATTAATGCTCGTTTATGGACCGGAATAATATGGGAGGGGTGAGGCGTTTTCATGTCGGCGAGCGGCTGGCCGACTGGCTTTGTTTCTGATCGGAAGGAGAAGAGAGGGGTGGGGAGGACTGGCAGGGAGTCCTGAAAGCGGCTGTCTTTTCATCTCTTTACACCTGGCCACCTCTTCAAATAGCATCAACAAAAATGCAAAAGCAGGCGCGGATCCACTGGCAGGGAAATAAGGAGATGTTTCCTCTCCCTAAATTTTTTTCAGTATTTATTAATTTTAACTTGTCACGAAACTTTCAAGCAAAAATACGTTAGGATAATTATTAAAACGAATAAAATCGTATTGCAGTATGAGACGTGTAGCCTAAGACATTTTACATAATCAGTAATAATGAAACCTTCGACTTCAAAACTTTAAATTTGCCTTCCCAAAATTCGTCTCTGGATCCGCGCCCTGTAACAGTAAACAGTTTATGCACTTCAGCGACGTGACATTTTCTGCTCGAAATATTAGCAACCTCGTTCGGAAAAAACCTTTCACTCCACGGTTTTGACCCAGGAAATTATCACGACATTGTTTTTGTTGTTGCGCATAAAGAACGGGGAAGACGGAAACTATTTCTTTCTGCTTGCGCGAAGCTCAGTACCTTATCTGCAGGCGCATGACGCTATGAGGAAAACACGGAAAACACTTTCCGGTTGTTTATGTAGGAATTGGTGGTAGACAAAGCGGGTTTGCAGTAAGTTTCAAGGTTTTCCGGTTTACCCTACCACTCATTTTATCATCATCACTTATATCGTTGTCATCGTCTTCATTGTCGTCATCTGCTCCACAATTCACTGTGCCCGTTATTGGCATAAATCAGTAACGTCATGTAAGACCTGAATTTAAAAAAGTGAATCGTTAGTCTATAACCAACAGCCCCTTGTTCTACTAATAGAACAAGGGGCTATTCCACATTTACCTAGTTTTATCAAGTTAAGATACTATGAGAGTTTTACGAGAACTTTCAAAATAAAGCTCCGTGTACTTCACACTGTAAACACAATACACTTGAGCACAAGTCCATACTGGATTTAAATAACATATTACAATAAAATAATAATATTGGACGTTTTAGTTAATGATAATAACTAGTGTCGTAATAATGTACGTAGTATCGGGAAATATATGTTATGCTGCGATAAATTAATTTCGAGATTTCAACGGAAATACACGTTATGGGAACCTCTGATTCCGAAAATGTGCTTATTTTTAAAACGTCCGTCTGTCCGTCCGTCCGTGTGGTGTCTGTAAACATTACTAAGGATTTTTTTTTCAAATTGCAGAAACCCCTGTCTATCTGCCTCTAGTCAAAACTGTGAGATTTTGAAAAACATTCTTCAAAATTTGGGGGTATTTTACACGAAGCCCTCCGGACATTTTCAAAATTTTGTCAAAAACGGCTCCACATTTTTTCTTTAAATTTCTTGTAAAAATAGAGTAACATATAACTTATAAACGTCCGGTATTTAGGTCCGATTTTCACGGTTAACTCTGAATTTCCCAAAAATTCAAAAGTATGAATATTTGTCGATGTATTCCTTCAAATACAAAATTAAAGATAGAGATTTTTCCACCAGATAAAATTTGTTGTCCATAGTGAGTTCTTTCATTAAGGTCAAGTACAGATTTTTTGAAAATGTTAGTAGTCTTCGCGCAATATTGCGTGCAATATACACAATTTAAAAAAAGTACACAAAGAAGATTTTCTCAAAAACTGTTCAAAATATTTTCTTTAAATTTTGGTAGGGATAGTGCTAAATGTACTCTATAAGATAACAGAAACGCCGTATTCCTTATTCGTTTTTCAAAAATTACAATTTTTTTTTACTTGTCTCACATTTACATTAGCGGCAGTTGGTTCAGATTATCCTATTTATGAGTACATGTGCTTTAAATAATGTCTTATAAAGTTTCTCGAAAACTTATTTTCTGTGATAACTATCTCAAACTCGGGTATTTTCATAAATGCACAAATGTCTTTTTCTCAAGAACTGCTCCAAATTTATTCTGAAAACTTTCCGAACTGATAGTGCAAATTTCATTCTTTAATATGACGTAAAGTTCATTTCGGGGTATTTTTTTTTATTTTTTTAAAAGTTACACAAAAATTTCATTGAAGGATCTCTCACGCAATTTTCCAGCAATTTGTAAACACTCTTGTATTTGTGAGTTAAACGTACTTAAATAACTTCAAATGAAGTTTTTCAAAAAATCAAACAATTCTGTAAAAAAGAGCTTTTAATTTCGTATTTACAGAAGTGCTTAAACAGATGTTTTTTTAAAAACGGCTCCAATTTTTCAAAGAAAATTGCCATTTTGGACGAAGTTTTACTGTTATTTAAAATAATATATCCCTTCTACTTATAGAAACCTGAAAAATTAAGAAAATTTCAAAATAATGTAGTTTGGGCGGAGATAGATGGGAGCTGGCAAGTGTATGTGGCAAGTCCGAGTAGCGCGCCAAGACCAAAGGATTTAGAAAACTACTACAGGAAAGTCTGTGGCTTTCTGTTGCACCACTACTTTTCTTTTTGCTTTAGAACAATGCCTTTTAGTATAAACATTAAATTTGTTATGAGAAAAAGAAATGAATCATTTTTATATGACATTGTTTTGCATTTTTCTACGATATCGACAAGTAAGCCTTTTTTTACCCATTTCCCTAAGTTTTAACCTTAGGATACACACATATACGTATGTCGCTTCATGGCACCCCTTAATAAAGCTTTATTTGACTATATCAAATGAAGTCCGTCGTTTTGTTTCACAGTGGACATTCGTATATGGCAGAGCTGACTTAACGGCAGAGTAGTTTTGAAGGTTAACAAAGATAATTTTTTATTGAGAATTTCTAATTTAACTTTTTTAAAACATACATCGAGGGAATACAACTGTATAATAATCCTTGAACCAACATATTTCATATTCTATATACCATATTCTCCAGATTGTTCACTTAGTAAAGCTTTTACCAAGTGGTATCTGAGCTATACTGATCCAATCATCAGTATATTTGCTAAAGCGTAAGTACATTTCTGTACATCATTTTATTCAAGCATTTTAGGAAAGTATTGTGTCATAGGAATTAAAAGGCCATTGAAAGACCAGTCAAGCAAAGGTTACATTTTTAATTACCTATCAAAGCTTAATTACCTATTAAGCTCATTTTGCAAATGTTGTTTAAAATTATATTACGCCTAATACATAATTTATTTACACATTAGGTATAAATTTAAATGGTTTAATGCATTTGTTGATATTAATACATCTTATTTTTATTTAATTCATGATTCAAATCAATTTAAAAAAATAGTCAAATAGCTTGTTAAAGATTTCAGGTTCTGAAAAGCATTGCCCCAAATTGTAAATTAATACGAAGCATCTTCACTTAGCTAAATCTAAAACTACACTATGTGATCAAAAGTATCCGGATACATGGCTGAAAATGACTTACCAGTTCGTGGCGCCCTTCATCGGTAATGCTGGAATTCAAAAGGGTGTTGGCCCACCCTTAGGCTTGATGACAGCTTCCACTCTCGCAGGCATACTTTCAATCAGGTGCTGGAAGGTTTCTTGGGGAATAGCAGTCCATTCTTCTCGGAGTGCTACACTGAGGAGAGGTATCGATATAGGTTGGTGAGGCCTGGCACGAAGTCGGCGTTCCAAAACATCCCAAAGGTGTTCGATAGGATTCAAGTCAGGACTCTGTGCAGGTCAGTTCATTACAGGGATGTTATTGTCGTGTAACCACTCCGCCATAGGCAGTGCAGTGTGAACAGGTGCTCGATCGAGTTGCAATTGTCATCCCCGAAATGCTTTACAAAAGTGGGAAGCAAGAAGGTGTTCAAAACATCAAGGTAGGCCTGTGCCGCGATATTGTCACACAAAACAAGGGGTGCAAGCCCCCTCCTTGGAAAACACGAACATTCCGCAACACCATTTTGGACGTGTCCGGATACTTTTGATCACATAGTGTTTGTCTTTCACCAACATTTGGTTCAGAGAGGTTAAAAACCTTTTTATTTTTATTTCACAAAACCACGTGTATGGACTAAGGTCGTTTTGCAAATTCACGATTCAAATGTAAGTTTCCCCCACACACAGCTCTTAGTATTTTTCAAATAACTGTTCTAACTATGACTTACCGGCTAGTGCGAGCTGCATGATGAAGAAGTTCATTCGCGATTTTCTGTTTTTGTTGAGGAAAAGTGCGACAAGCACAGCAGAGTTACCCAACACGATCAGGGTGAAGAGGATCCACAGCACGGCAAACTGCTCAGTCTGTAACAAAAAGGGAGCAGTTTCCATTGAATGCTACGATATTGCCATGTGCAACGCAGGGAGCACAATTACTTCCTTTTCAATTTTCAAGGAATTAATGACAAAATCCACAGATATTTTTTTTCATTTCTTTCAAAGATGATTTACTTTGCAACTTGTATAATATACTTTTCATGTGAAATTAATGTAAAGCAATGTAGGGTTGGGTCATAAGTCATGGCTTTTTTCTTTGAGAATATGAATACGGGTGGAAAATATGAAATATACACATGAAAGGGTAAGGTTTGATCTAAGCCCATGGACATTTAACGACTCACGAACATTGTTTCTTTTATTTATTAAGGTTATATTATTAAGGTATTAATTTATTAATTATTTATTAAGGTATTAATTTATTAATTATTTATTAAGGTATTAATTTATTAATTATTTATGAAGGTTATTTGTTTATTAAGGTATTAATTTGAAATTACTGTACTGGTTTAATAATCCCAAGACTTTTACCATACACAATTCATTCACAATATTCCAAAAGCATTATATAACCGTTCTAAAAGCCGGATTAGGCAGATGCTCGATTACCGCACGTGTCACATCGGTCCGCACACTTGCAGGTTGTCACGTACGTTCCTGATCGTGGTTGATTAAATGATTGATTGTTTAGGGATTCCGGGCACGTCAACTACCAGGGCCATTAGTCCTGTAAGTGTAATGCATGTTGCTTGCTCGGAAGGTGCCGGTGTTATTCCCATCGCTGCATGGCGAGATCCGGCGCCGACCTAGCATCGGCTGACTTTTCTCCAACCAGATATCTCCCACCAGCGGAGCACAGCTCCAGTCGCGACAAGCTCTTAGTTCCGGACGGATCTTCTGGCATATGTGGTAGTGTAGTGTATCTTAGTGTAAGTGTGTGAAGGAGTGAGGATAGGATAAGGAAGAGGAAGATGAGATCGCGCACGGTCCGTGGCCCGTTTGTTAAATAACTGCTCCGGCATTCGCCTGGTGTTGATTGGAGAAACTACGGAAAACTACCGATCAGAGGATCCGGCCGCTAGAAATTTCCTCCAGACAGCAACTGAACTCGACTTTGCTATAAAGCTAGCACTGTCGAGTCGAAAATCCTGCCACTGTTGGGTCCCGCAACTAGGACCTCTCGGTCAGAGGGACTGCAGTGACATCAGTTGATGCCTGGGCCAGTTCTCCCGATGGATATCTTGGTGTATGAGCGCTGTTCGAAACAGGGTACATTCATTTCTCATTGCGGCAGTCAAATAACTGATTCCTCGTTGATCTCTGCATAGAGACACTCACAGATTGTCCACCCACCCACAGATTGTTGTGAACACACATTAGTGCAGCATTGATTTCACGCCAGAAATAAAATTGTGTGATCTGATAACATATTTTTGTTAAAAAAAGTTGCCAGTACTTCTGCCCGAACTCTCGTATAATGTAATTATTTCATATCAAACGTTTCTCATAATTTCGATAAAAAAGATACAAAAGATAATTTTACCATTTGGTGAGTGGCGATGAATTAAAAAAAAGCAATGAAGGGATGTGGTCTCATCGAAACCTTCGTCTTGGTTTAGCGAAATGCAAAATTGGGATATTACAATGATTTGCAAGAAATGCGTTTCATTCTTCGTTTCGGTAACCGAAAGTCGATACAACTGGTATGTGTGGCGACGTTCCGGTGGGGGGGGGGGTAATTGCGTATTGTTTCCGACTTCAGCCAATGAGCTTCAAACACCAGTTTTCGTCACAATATTAGCGGGAATTTTAAATGCAGCCAATTGTCAAAATTATCATCTCGTTACAAGACATTGAAACAGATTTATGAAGCATTACTTTATACTGCATCTTGCACTCCTGTCGTGTTCTTTTTGGTTGGTTGGCGTTATAAATTGTCACTTTGTACCACTTTCAAAATGTTTCTCAATACTTCTCGCCCTCCATGCAACATGGCGGCCAGCGTCTGGTCGGGCTTTTCAAACAAAATGCCCATGCTGTGCTCACGTGACGCAAACGTGTTGCGGAGAGCGAGAAAAAATCGGTGCGCCAGTGGAACTAGCCCATGTATTGCCACCATGGGACATTCGAAAATGACCCGCGCCCAGCAGGACAGCGTGCGTTTGGGGGCTCACTGAAAGGAGTAGGCCCCGTAACGAAAGGTTCGAGGCGAGTCATGGACGTGACTAGTACTTTAAGAGGGGCTTCGGGCGTCAGGAGGACGTGGTTGGTAAACCAATTCAAGAAGATGGAAACCTGATTGAGGAAGACGTTAGAGCTCATGCCTGGAGGTAAGTATCTACTGCTTACGTTATAGTCCCTGGCTTTGTGGACTATTGGAGATAGGTTGATGTTTTGTCTATTGGTGAGTGGATTGGGAACATAGACGAGGTACGAAGATTGTGCTGCAATTTTCTACGATATGATTGTTGAACTGACTTGTAATAGTATAAGTTGATCAGGGTTAGTACACGCGGATACTCAGAAAACTGTTGTCTACATTGGTGAACCCCCTTTCCGTAAACTTCAACAACAGAACGGTTTAACGAAAAGACAATCGGGATCCAGTGAGCAAGAGAGGAGAGACAGCAGGAGCGACCGGTGCAGACCTCCGAGCCGCCGCTGATTGTTTACTTTCCCAATTTATCCCTCCCGCGCCGCGCCATGTGACGCCAAGCCCGGCCAAGGTGTGAGCCACAGCTGGGCAGAATTCGTGATGAGACACCAAAACAAAACATCGCTGTTTGTTCATATGTTCAAAATTAAAACGTTGATGTTAATAATATGTAGACCAAAACCGTCGATATTAATACGTCGACCAAAATACATCGATATTTTTAAATATTGATAGTTTGATAGTGATAAGACATCAATAACAAAACATCGATGTTTGTTAACATGTTCAAAATTGAAATGTCGATAGTAATAATACATAGATCAAAAACCATTGCTATTTTTTAACATTTTCCAAATTAAACCGTCAAAATTAAAAATATGTCGTCCAAAATCCATAGATATTTTTATATACCGATACTTTAAAGTTGGTTTAGTAAGTTTAACATTAAATTCGTGCGCAACAAATAATTTAATTTGACAGTGTCCCAGTTTATGAATTCATAATTAACATTTCTGTGAAAACAAAGTTGGAAAACGCCTCTCCATGAGGGAAATACGAGGAAAGACGTAAGAAATACCAGGGCGGTGGAGTCAACTCGGGCGAGAGAGAATCCTGTCCGATGAAGGTAGTACAAAGAACCTTCGTATGGATCGAACAGACAAACAGACAGTGGTGCCCTCCGTTATTATTTCACATTTTAACATTTACAAAATGTTGATGACCTGAATTTTTCACCGTAAACGTAAAACATTGGTTTTGATATTTCTTTGCTTAAAACATCCATGTTTTCAAAACTTAGAAATCGATGACTGATACCTAGTGAGAATTTGCGATCACCGGCCGTCTCTGCGTTTCTACATCATCACAGGCGTGCGTTTGTATATTATGTAAGAAAAAATGTTTAATGAAAAAGAAATAAGTAGTAGGATGCGAAATGAAATAACTTGTAGAATGCGCACGGCTATGTGCACCCCAGTCAGCTCAGAGCTACACGCATCCGAGAGCAATTTTCGAAGATGTGTAATCAAGTGGAACAGTTATCAGCTGGGACAAATTCTCCACACCGTTTTAACATTAAACCAGAAAGAAAACTCGGCATTTCTAATAGACGCATTTATTTCAAACAGACGTGCTAATATATCTTCTAAATTTATGTCAAAACTAGTGAACAACCTGTATTTAAAGAAGTGACATAAATGGATACAATATAATCAACGCAGGGATGCATTTTTTTTACTTTCTCGCAATTACTAACGTAAGAGAAAGTATTGTAATCGTGCGTCGGAAAACGACGAATTTTCGACACAAAACTCTTATGGTCACGAAAAGTGGATAAATCCAGTTACTAAATATTGAAAACAAATTTCTCTGAGACTTGGCATAGTCAGAATCCATGATTTGTGCGCCCGATTGACAGCAAAACGTATGTATGTTCGTCCATCTGTCTGTGCACAATGGTAGCACATAAACTGTTCAGCCGATTTTCTCCAAAATTGATATTCATCAATCGTTCTCACTGATGTCGTCGCCCCTTGAATTTGAAACCGATATTTTAATTTTGTGGGTACTTGACATGAAGCACCCATGACATTTTCAAAATTAAAAAAAAAATGGCTCCACATTTTTTATTATTTCTTTTTTTTAGTTTATTGTAGTCGCATCAACAACTGTGATCATTAGCGACTACTTTAAATAGAACTTAACAATATTAATATGATAACTTTTCAATATAGTACAGTTTATATAAATATGTGGATATAGACATTATTTGGTCATTTGTCTTTGTTACAATATTAGTTTCCAGTATCCATACAAATTTACCTTTTACAATTAGATTTCTCTGAAAATATTGCAGTTTTCAGAGGATTTTAATATTTGATTTTGGTATTCAATGGATGATAGCATCAAGTCAGGGGTTTTCATCTAGGTATGTTTGTCGGATGTACTGATAGGACATTGAGTTAAAATTATTTCTTTTTGTTGAATAGTGCAAAACACGTTTAAGAGAACAGCGCAGGTCTCTTTTTCGTTCAAATCCCCTATTTTTTGAAAATTAAAAAGAAAATGAAAACTACAAAATTGAATATAGAGATTGAATACAGAGACAAATCATGTTCTACAAAATTAGCTCCTTAAAAAGTCATATACATTTTTTTGAAATTTCATATACAATTGAGTTTTTGCGTAATGTGTGTTTGAAATTATCGCAATTTGTTTTCTCAAATACCGCTCCAATTTTGTTCTTTAAATTTTCACCATTTATGTATCTAGAGACGGTAAAAAATGTCATGCAATGTCGCAATGCAAATGCAATGTCGCAATGCAATGCAATGCAATTGTTGGGTATGCTAGTCCCAATATCCAATTAAGTAATTATCAGCAAATGCATTTCGGGTTCTATTCGCTTTGTAGCTATTGCCCATGATGCGAATGTGCAAACCTCCGGTTACTGGGAGTCTCTCTTATCAGCGAGCATGCGGAGTCGCTGCTTGTGGTCTGACGCCCTTCGACTTGCGAGCAGGTTCGCGGGCGATAATACGATGAGTCGAATGGTGGTCGGCGGCGCGGCTGGGCACATCCGGATCCGGGCTTGGCGAGCAGCCATGATGGGCATTTCGCCACGGAAAGAGAAAAGAGTAAACTAAAGACGAAAAAGAAAATGAAATTGTTTAATTTTTAGGTATTAAGTTGTACAATTCACTAACACTTTTTACCAAAAGTACTCATGTTGTACGTGATACTAATGACAATCTTTGTGTACTTCCATTACTGGAAAGTTGCTTGTGTATTTAGACATAAATATATTTTGGACATCATCCTACGTACAAGTTTCTTCGTGTATTTCATTTGCTTTGTAGTGCTTTAAAAAATATAAATAATAATAATAAAAATAAAAATAATAATAATAATAATAATAATAATAATAATAATAATTATTATTATTATTATTATTATTATTTCTTAATGAAGTTGAATGTGATAAGATTAAAAGTAGTTAAAATCTTTTGATATTATTTCTTGTTCAAATTTTTTAGACAATTACAAGTAAAACGAGTTCTCACAGTGACATGCAAAGAAAACAAAATACTTTCATGTGAACACACAGTTACTACTAACATCAATGTATCATTGATTGATTTGTACACATGTATTAAAATAAAATGAAACCAGTAAGGCTGTAAAAATAGTGTACGAAACGTGTGGCAAAAGTGATTTTACTTTTCTCTTAGGATTGCACAACAGCCTCGTGTCGCAACATTGCCAACTTGCAAAATAAAACGACATTTTTACCGGATATACCGGAATTTTTATCATAAAGAACTATTCTATACTTGAACCCTATATTACTAAGGATATAATTATGCAGTTCCTTTTCGCGTTATTATAAGGTTTTGAAGACTATTACAAAATAATTTACTTATAGCATTTAAATAAATAACGATTTCGTACAATATTCTAACTTGCGCCCACTATCAAACTTGCAATTGACTATGAAATGACTTACGTTTAAGAGAAAATACTCATATTTTTGGGCAACGGACTCGGAGGCTTAAATGAGATCCTTACTTTTTACGTTCTCGCATTTACTTCGTAAGAAGTTTTGTAATCGTGCGCCGGGAAATGGCGAATTTTCGTTATAAAAACTCGTATTCTTGGGTCCTGGTAACAGTGGATAATGTGGCTCCTTGACACCAAAAAATCAATTGACGACAACACGTCTGTGTTAGCGCCTATACCCTTCAGACGAATTTCTCCAAAATTAATATTTCCCCAGTGATCTGAACGAAATGAAGACATTGGAAGTTTTAAAGAAATAGTTTGATTTTTGAGGGTACTTCACATCAGGTCTCAACATTTTCAAAGTTTTCACAAAATTGGTACCAACTTTTTTGATTAACCTTTGTCGTTGGATAGTGAAAAGAACGCTTAAGAGTATAGTGTGTCTTACGTTCCTTGAAATCTCAGATTTTTCGAAAATTTCTAAAGTGAACTTTTTTGGATGTCCTCCTATAACTACAATATTAAATATTTTTCCTTATTGAAACCTGTTCCTTAAAGACATATCTTGAAATAAGGTTATGTACACGTTTTCGAAAATATGACATGTTTTGGCGTAATTTTGTGCCAAATATAGGTATTTTGTAAAATATTTTTATAACAATTTCTCAAAAGCCGCTCCAATTTTTTATTTAAATTTTCTCCTCGTATGTTTCAAGGGATAGTAAAAACATGGTGCCACTCTTTTTCGGTGAACTCTGCATTTTCGAAAATTGCAAAATATTAACATTTCAATACTACAAAATTAAAGACAGATTTTTGTCTTAGACAAAAACTGTTACAAAAAATTAGGACCTTAAAAAAAGGTCATGTACATTTTTTTGAAAAAAAGAGAAGTTTTCGCTTAATTTGGTCTTAAAATTACTGCAGTTTATAAAAGAAACGTTTTTTAAAAAGCTCTCCAAATTTTTTCAACAATTTTTTTTTCACGGATAGAAAAGAGCACACTTAAAAGAATGTCATGGAAGTCATCTTAGTTGATCCCTCTAAATTTTCGAAAATTTCAAATTTGGAAATAATCAGAGAAAGTACACAATGCTGTTGTAGCTCTACCAGAATGAGCTTACATCCGAACATTTTTGAAACGATATCCACAGAGGTCCGGCAAACTAGAAGCTAAATCTAGATTACTGACAGAGCCACAGAGTCCTGGTTGGTTGCCCGTGTCATAAAAAATTCTTGCTGAGGCGGCAAGAACCATCCAAGGCCGGGAGGCTTGTAACAACAGAAGTTTACGAGCAGTTCATTTTTTCATACGCCTAACATCTCCTCATGTCCCATTCAAACCTTGACTAATTCACTAAACAAGCTACAGAGGACCAGAGGACAATTCTGTGTTTAGTGCAAGAACGGCCAATGTTAGTTTTTTCGGTTTGTATGGCCAATGTGAGTTTTAAAAGCCCTTCTTTCAATGCAATAAAGGACAAAGACAACATACGATCCTGTCCCATAATGATTTGCTTGGCCTGTGATAGTTCTGTCATTTCGATGGTGGAAAAAAAACGACTCATTCTGTAAAACTATGAATATTGACAACTATTTTAATGCATCTTCGACGTTATAAACTGTTTTAAAAGGATTTTCATGTGATGAAAATTTCTCAATGTCATGCATAGCTTCAAATAAGTTTTGGCAGTCTGTGACATTGAACGCATCAATGAATCGTATTAGCTGATGATGTTATTATCCCGTTCAAAAATTCCAAACACCCCTGTACCCTTGTATGTTACCTTCATATGGGATATGAATGGGTATTATTGCAATGCCAAAATTCCATTCACCGTAAAAAATACTTGAAAGTATGGATGATGCAAATAGAATTTAGTACAGCTACATTTTGTATCCTTTTTTACTAATAAACACACAAATGCACATAAATGATCACTTATAAACTGCTCTTCAGTGTTATTCTCTATTACTTCTCCATTCTCAAATAGTTCCAAAAATTCACAAAACCTTTAATTACATTTGATTCTTGCCCGGCATGTGCACACCTAAGAACGTTGTTCGTTCGAACAATCGTTAACGAATGTTTAAAGTCGAATACGCATGTGCTTCCGTTCTCTAACATTACTTACAGTTCTGGTTTTTCTAGAATTCACTTGTTATTCTTCAAATTTAATAAGTTCCAAAGTAATACTGTACGTACGTGTTAGCAAATTTATTATAAAAAATACGGACTAAACACTTATGCTCAACGAAGCATCGATATTGATGGTTCGGCCGTCGCATTTTCTGTTGTGGTTTACATTTTTTAGAACAATAAAGTGTTGCCATTCTCATAGAAGAAAATTATGGCTTTGTGGATCGAAAATTACAGCGGTTTAATCAACTAGATCTATTTAGGTGGCGTTAGTTTAATTCTCCATTCACCCAATAAGATCGCAGCGCTAAAACACACAAAAACACATTTGTGTAAATTTCTTAAAATCTTCTGGACGGATCCGCAAACAAATTATCACTTACTCACCAGGAAACCGAGTCGTGTCGAATGACTCATCATGTGTCTCGATTAGTGCACGGGAAGTGGACTAACCTTGAATGACGGATCCACACACATGCGCACTCGCAGTTACTCAAATACTGTACAGGGATGGCCCTTCTTGCACCAAGACATGGAATTAGGGGTTGCATGTTTTGGGGTAAGTTGAAAAAGAAAATTTATAACTGTTTATACATGAATGTACTACTCTGTTATGCTAATGTTGCTAAATTATTACTAGTCTTTTCGGCAGAGTAAATTGCATTATTTTTATAACATTCTAATCTTGGAATTCGTCGGTATTTTCGACGATTTGGGGTTGGCTTAGTAACCAAGATACATGTTAATTAATAGTTCGTTGCAATTTAGAAATTTTCTTATGATCCTGCATGTGTTGATACCAATATTGAGAGACAATATGGTTTGCCTATTCTATTTAGCTGATATAAGTACTATTGCGAACTTATTTCGTTCTCTTCTATAATTATATGGTCATCAGCATACATAAGTGATTGTAGAAGAGTAATTGGACTTATCATTTTAGAGGTGCTGATTTGAGGTGCTGATTGAACAAGAAAGAAGATTGAGCAAGAATTATACTTAAACTAACATTTATGATTTATCAAATTATGTATTGTAATTTATTATGTATCACATTAGATCCAGGACGTTTTACGTTGATGATTTATGAATTAACGTGAATAAATGGAAAAATATCAAAACACGATCATAGTTATTTTTATTATCCTCTTTACCTTCAATTATTATTATTATTATTATTATTATTATTATTATTATTATTATTATTATTATTATTATTACCGTTCTACTTAATGTAGATCAAACAATGAAATATAACTCATTTAAGTACCGAACTGTATTAAAAATGGAAACTGGATGAGAAAAGGACAACGGTTTTGTCATATATAAAATAGAAGTTTTTATTGATAACGACTTCGAAAAACTGATGGTGATGCATCAATATTGTTTCGAATTGAGGACAAATTTGCCATCCGTAGAAGTCAGAAGAGCCAATTACATTTTTACGCTATTTTCTAAAAGCATTTTTAATATATCAGTATCTTACTTCGGATTGTGAGTTAAAGAAAAATTTTATAGAAGGAAACTTGTAATGAATCAAATTATTTCTTGTGATTACTCAGAAATTATTGAATTGGAAACAATCCTCAAATACCGCATATCCCGCGAATACTGTCTAGAACAAACGGACTATGACTAAAGGGCTAATGATGTCTACAGTTGACGATTTTACGGTATTTTGCAACTATGACGTAAACTTATGCGAAAAAATGTTAAAGGAATACTAACAAGAAAAAAAAAGTTCACTATTAGAAGTCGTACATAAATGAGTGTTACAGAACAAACACTGCAGCCATCGCAAGAAGCAGGAGTATTTATTTGTTGGACAGGATATTTATTAGTTGATTTTAAAATCTTGAGCAATGGCGAAAATACCAAAGAACAAATTTATTTCCTATTAACCTAACTCCATATATTCTTAAAAAAAGGTATTTGCTAAAGTAGGTACCTGCGTGTTCATTCCAGAGTAGACATTTTTTTTTAAATATTGAATATATCAATTGGTTCTGGCTTCACAGCCACTTGTTTTCATTCAGAACCGCCCCCCAATTTAAGTAAGAAATTAGTATCGAGAAATTAGTATCGATCCAATTCAAAGTATATCTGAAACTATTGAAATCGACAAATTCCAGAATTTCGCAATAGGATGTTACGAAGTTCCTAAGTTACTTCAAGGAAATTCCTCACCGCAAAAACGTTTACTTTCTTCGAAATAACAGCAATACAACTCCGACATATTATGTCGACAACTTCCCTCCTTGTATTACGGCATTCAGTTTGCTTTCAATATTTGGAAAATATATTTTCTACTTTTTTCCTTATGTAACGTATTAGCCAGCGTGCCTCATGGCATCTATTTGGGGACGCATTGGAGTTGCGGATTAGTCTCGCCACAGGAAGCAGGTTTTTTCTGTATAAGGAAGAGACCGGTCCGAGCACGGAGACACAAGCTCTTGGGTGTCTTCGGCTAACCCTTATAGAAGCTGTTTCAACTCGTTATAACTTAAGTCGAGTGGCGGTGGGTGACGTTAGTAGGTCACGTGCGGCTTCGCCTATATAAGCAGAGTGTACGGAGCCAGTAGGACAGTTCTGGACAGCGTGGGGAGAAACCTCGTGCGTGTCGCCACAAACACTTGCGGCCAAGCAGCGACTGCATATGCGAGCCAGGCTCGCGATGCTGAGTCATTATTGACGAAGCGCTGCGGACTTTATGTCCCTTGCCGGTCGACTCGCGTCACGGGGAAGCCAATGCTGTGTGCTCGCTCCGAGGTTAAGTGTGTTAGGTGCCACCGATTCACGCCGATCTCTCAATCGGCTAAGATCGCCCTGCGATCGAGGCAAACCAAGCCTTGGTGCCTCAGAACGGACATTTGTTGTTCCCAGCGTGAGACATCCCGTTCACGAATCTAAGGCTTGTGGCCGCGTCTTCCAAAAGTAGGAGTGCGCGAATGCTCACAATCAAATCATCTTCCAATCGGTTTCGATCCCCGCTCCCGCGTATCAGGGCGATAGTACGGTCTCATCAGAGCGTTATGGTTGTAAGTAGACTTATTTAAGCTGTATATTATTCGTTTTGTCTTTCTTTTTTAATACAATATTATTGTTATACGAAAGCTCTGTGTCTGTGGTCGCTGTGAGTATCCATGACGTCACACTTAACTATCTGGCGCAATATTTCTGTTAATCATTTGGAAGTCTGTTGTACATTAAATTGGTAGAGCAAAAATCATATGCCTGTTTTGTGGCCTTGCATTTGTAGAACGAAATTATTTTCTACGTACTTTATTTACAAGTTTTGTTTCAATCTTCAAGTGTCTTGTAATCAGTTCAAATACATTTAAAAAATATTCAAAATTTAAATCCTTTCGTTAACGATAAATGTAACTTTGCAATGATAGTGTTGTTTATAATAAACAACAAACGACGATATTAGTTAGTAGAAAACATTTGACTGGAGAGGTTTAGCCTACCGTCAAGAAATAAACAATTTATTAGAAAAGAATTACTGATATCTCTAAATACTAACTCGAACTTTTTTCACGCGATTAGAGATTTCTCCACTGTTTTAATGTATGCACATCTGATGTGCTAAAGCATTCTATTCTCTCTTACAGTGATTCTAATTCCTCCACAATTAGTTTTAATATATCAATTTAATTAATTACAAACTCTAAAAATTAGTAATGAAGAGTCGTATAACATTCCACACAGTATAAAATAAATTTCAATGACATTACAATTGTTACTCATTGTTGCAATAATTATTGAAAAATTAATTCTAGTGAACCTGAACGCAACTTAAATATGAAATTGTTTACTCATAACAAAGAAATTTCCCACTGAGTTTGTTTCCATTTTACTAATAAGCGAAATATCGAGAAATATTTCATTTATTGCATATAATGTCGCTTTAATGAGCTTGAAAATAGGCCACAAGATAAAACTTTACGGTTTGAAGTATCGCGATGAATTCTGATACTGAACTTTAAAGTTTGATATCAGTGCTTGTTAATAAATTCAAGAAAACTACCAACGGTACTGCTCATTACAACAGTGAGAATGAAGTTAATCACTCCTGTAACCACAGATTACAGTGGAGAAGTTCGGGGTTGGTTGATACCAGTTGGTAGTTTTTACATGTTTAACGCATTTACGGTTTACTTTTGACAAGTTTGTTGGTGTCAAAGGAAACACACATAGGGTTTGTTGGAATACGTCTTGAGGTTGATTGGCACATTACTTGCTGGAGAGTGGGAAAAAAAAAGTGTTTACAAATTAGTCTTCAAATTGATTTAACTAGTCTTTTACCACATTTTAATAAAAAAAATACTTCTTATCTTTTCTAGAACATTGAGTACATGACCTCATTTGAATTGTTACAAGTTTAATTCTACAGAGATATAAAACGTCGGGTAGAGAATCAAAACAAAGTTACAAGTTTAAGTTACAAAGAAAGAAAAATTATATTTAAAAAATGAATGATGATTCTTTAGAAAACTGAATATCGCCGGTTGATAAAAAGTTAGAGATATTCTCGACCGCTAAGTAGATATTATCGTAAGTGAAGGGGAAACCTCGCCAGCCACATCGCCAGCGTCTGAGCGGATAGCGCGCTCTCGCGGCTACCAAACGAAATGCCGCTCGCTCGTATCAAGAACGGTGAGAGAGCCCACTTAGGCTAGCACCACACGAGCGTCAAATGACGGACGTTTTAGGTCCGTTAAACCGCGATGAAGAAGCGGCGTGTTTTGTTCCATAAAATGAATAGATTCAAAAGAAAGATTAATTAATGAATTACACATGCAAGCATTTCTTCTGGTGTTTTAGCACACTTCACATTGGTATCTAACCGTTTAATATGATCATGTAATTTCGAGAACACGTTGTGAATGACAGCTCGGACATTCGGAAATAATTTTAAAAACTGCTCACCGTCGTTGCATAAAATCTGAAAGAAGGTGTAAAATGTTCTCTTCAAAAGGCGGTCACCATTAATGGCATGAATACTATCTTCTCCTCTTTTCTTTCATAAGTTTAATTCTAATTTACAATACAAAATTACTGGCACCAGGATATTCCTGTTTGCTAGCACAAGACGTCCAATGCATAACATTTCACGTCCGTTGTGCGGCGATGATGTTGCTTGTGTGGCTTGTCAACCAACGGACGTCAAGCGAGAGCAAATATTAGTAACTTTTCACAAGAGTTCTACCAAACGTATTCAAATTTATAAATTATATTATTTATTTCATACAAATTCAAATATTTCAGGACACGGCTTTGTTAAAATACCTTGAGTAATGTTTATGAAGGTGACTGGGTTGTGAAGCGCAGAGTGAAAGTTCGTGAGCTCACACACCGTGGAAGACATGGGACTTAATCTCATTGTTGTAGAGCAATGGCAAACCACCATGTAAGCATCCCCGATTCAGTTCAGCGCTAACAGCGGGGCCGAGAGGTTGTGACCGCAGCGCTACCTTGTTAGTTTAGTCGGCATCAAGCTGAGCACTCAGTGAGTTGCGGGTGCTCGTGAAGTGACCAGTGTTTTCGAAGGTTATTCCATATCTTTAACGAAAAGTG
>BOPP01000130.1:147845-161863 GCA_017312745.1 Gryllus bimaculatus
AATCGTAATCAAAACTAACAAATTATTTAGAAGCATGAACTTTCATAATCAATTTAAAGACTGAATACAAATGGAGAGAAAACATATTAATACATCTATTGAAAAATAGTCGTCTGACTCCTAGAAGCCGATAATCGAAACAGATATCATGCCGCTGAAAGAGTATTTTGTACTACTGGCAGCTTAGTCAATCACCCTTATTTTTTTCTTCTAACAACGTTGCTATAGAACGCATTCGGCCTTGTTTTGATTTCACGATGAATATGTAAGCATACGTTCGCATGCATGCTTGCTGGAGTACGAGTGACAAATTAGATTCCATTCCTTTTAGGATTCACAGAGAGTGTTCATGTAACGAAATACGTCTTTACGCATCTCAAGTTGTACATTTCCACCGCCGAGCTCTTCTAAATGAATCCTCGCGATCCTATCCCAGCGACTGAGATTTGTCTTGGGGGGGGGGAGGGTAATTTAAGACATTACTGCGAGTAATTACACCAGAGATTTGTCATTTTCAGTAAACTGAAGGAGGTCTCTCTCGGCCTCGCGCTCATTTTCGAGGAAAGGATTAAGTGTGCAAATACAACATCTGCCTCAGACCAACGCCCCTCCCCCGGCCACACCGCCCCCGGCAATATTTCATGCGAACGTCATCTCCTGATGAGACCGGCGGCGGCGACGTGGGGGACCGGACGCGCTCGAGCAGAGGGAACGACCGCGCTGCTCCGCGATTCAGACCGATAATGAAATTTTTACCAGCGCAAAATGAAGTTTTCCGCCTTACAAAGTTAATATTCCCGTTCATAAAACGGTTACGAGTATTAACACGATTCCAGTCACGTTTCATTTCACGTTGATTTCAAGCTCAAGCACCTTCGGAGAATTTTCAAAATTGAGAGCGTGTGCTTAATTTATATCCCCGAAGTCATTTAAGTGCTTTAACGAGTTTGCATCACCACGCAAATTTATAATATAAGGCAGCGTACGTTTATTGAACGCGGAAAAACACTGCTGAACAAATGAGGCTATTTTAACGCATTTCCTTTCATTGTGGCAATAATGGAACGTTGCGCGAAAAGTAATTAATAATTTTGATTAAAGCGGCTTTGGGAATTTTACGAAACCAGAAACGCTCGTTTGTAGCACCCACATAGCGCCTCTTCTACAATCTGCACACACAGGAATAGTGTTCAGCTTGTTGGGCTTAGTATAGGAAGCAAATTTCTACTCTGCTGATTAAGGGTTGAGGAGGTATCAACCACAAAGTACATTATAATTCAATTTAATATTAAGAATTAACAACCGTACACATATTTCGGGAATTATTTACCCCATCTTCAGTGGCTCTACAGAGAAGAAATTAGGTGCTGAAATGCAATTAACATATGAGTTAATATTACATAAACACAGGAATAAATGAGGTACAATGAACAATGTAAAATTTAAGGAAATATAGTACATAAATAAGTATCATGGATTAAACACATGGGTTTTAACTCTGCGCCGTATTGTATCTTGTGCAGTATATCGTGAATAGGGAATGTTGAGGGAGAAAATTACATTATAGTATTGTAAGATCATTTGAGGTTGATATTTTCTCAATACTTAATCGTTATAGATTACCGCAAAATATCTTCTGCCACCACGGTATTTCTACTCAGTGTTAATAAGATGTTAAATCAGATGCAAATAATGTAATAAATTAGCATTAATAAATGTAAACGTCGGGCAATAAATAGTTAATATAAACAAAACGGGAATTTAAATTTAATTCATGAGGTTCACTTCTTTCTGCATCTCTACGCAGCTTCTCCTTCCACCTTTTTGTTCTCTCACTTCCTTCTACCTAGGGGCGCATACACATTGCTGTTTTCGGGAGTCTGGTAAGGTCCATTCTCCCATCATGCCGTACCATCTACGTCAGACGTCTATTTAGGTCTTTATATACATTCAAATCTCTGTTTATTTTGTATAATTTTAGGGGAAATATCACTTTCAATACAATATGAAAAAAAAATTGGAAAGAGATGCATTGTAAACACATTATGTAGTACCTACAAGAAACCAATATTGGATTAGTTAGTAAAGTAAATATAAGATTTAAGCACAAACCTTAATCAATCATAATTTTTCGTTATATGTTGTGAGCACCTTGAGTCTTACTTTAAACACGTAAATCAACCAGAAATCATTTGTCACTGAACTAATGTAATACTCGGTTGGTCCATTGCCGTGCTTATGAACACTTTAATGAAGCTTGAATGCCTTCATTATTGTTAGATACATATTAGAAATGTATTCGATTTGAATAAATTTGTCCAGACTATGGACAGTTCTGTGCCGAGCGGCACACTCGAATAAGCAATTGAAGGCGTTCCCATAGCTTAATATTCAATAAAAAAAGAAAACGCTACTACAGCTATAAAACCTTTAGGTACAACCTTTTGGTTGGAATGAACTTTTAGTAAAAAATGACAGACCATTCAAAACGTAGCCCTGGCGATTTCCTTGTGAGATCGAAAATGTGAGTAATATTTTATTGAATTCAGTGAATGACAAACGCAAAGAAACTAAAAACTGTAAATATAATATATTAAATATAATGGAGATGTCAGTAATAAATATAATAAATAATAAGTTTTTGCCAGTGAAATATATTGTAGGACTTCATATTTTGTATATAAACGTTATGATTTTTTTTTACTGGTATTACTTTAGTTTAGGAACGGTAGAACAGCAATGATTACACTGGTACAGAAAAAATAGTCGATGATATTACCTCCTACGTTTATTCCAGTGCTCATTTAACGCAATACGAGATATCTCTGGCATGTCCATCTTGTGTGAGTTCGGGGATTCGCTGGGCTTTGCTCCGCGCGTGACGGTCATGTCGCTTAAGAGATTTACGCTACTCCCACGCACTGGCAAGAGGGGAAGCATATTCCGATTGAAACACGTGGCAAATACCTTTTTTGTGTACGGTAATTATAAACGACCTTTTCTGTTTCACGAAATCGTTCATAAAAGGCTATCTTACGGCACAACTGATGACGTTATCACACATTCAGCCAATCGCAGCGAGAGAATCCTGGGGCGGTAGCGGTGAACAAAACAGCTGACCACGGTTTTCTCGCACTGATGCAATACACCCGAGACGTCACAAGTGAGTTGTTTCGCAACATTAGGTTTGATTCTCTTATAAATTTATATCGCAGTTATAAAATAATAGCGTATGCAACTCATTTAAAATGTTGATTTATTGCATTTGTACATATTTGGAAACTCGCTCCTAACGTCAGATTGGGCGGAATTCCGCTTTTGGGACTGGAAAACGTCTCTTTCGCGGGATAAAAATTGATTTTGGGGGATACCGCCCAACAGGCGGAAATGCATAAAACATGTGCGGTTTTGAGCGGGTTTAAAGATTCCGACGAAATTTTTTTAGATTATACATTACTTTTCATTAATCATTTGTTAATTCGTTCAAATTTACTTTGAGAAGTGAGTAAAGCTAGTTTTTAGACCTCTAATATAGGGTGTGTTCTAAAAGTCATAGCGTCTTTGTCGTGCAAAACATGAAAATAAACCACATTAACAGTCCTTGGAAATAATTTTAGAACACACCATTTAAAATTAATCGTCTTTTGGATGTACAGTTTCATTTCCAGCATATTTCGTTACGCCATAGGCAATACGCATGCATATATAAGGACTACTGTTGTAATCTTTTTAAGCGCGGATATTTAAGAGTGAATGAAAATAAGAAAGTGGGGAAATTATTTTATCTCTTAAAGTATCCCTCTCATCTGCTGTAGTCATAAGAGTAATCTTAACTAAGTTCTAAATATTAGATATATACCATTATTACAAAAAGTTTGCACATAAATATTATTAATGACAATGTTCACGAAGAAAAAATAAAACTAATCAAGCATTTCCTAAGGTTACTATATAAAAAAACCTATTACAATTATTTCAATGCAAATTCAAATTTGTCGCAGAATGTCGAATTTTAAGAAAACCAACATTTTACACTGCCGACGTTTTGCCCATTTCTTCGGCCTTCATCAGGGTTACAAAATATGTATTTTCTTATATACAGGAGTATGTACAATGACAATATCATTGATCAATAACATTTTTTGTTGTCATTTAAACTTAAATATCAAAAGAAAATTCTCGTAATCTGACGCTGTCAAAGTTATATTTTGTTCCTGTCGAACACTTGTGAATGATAGTTGCTTTAGATCAAAAGCAAATGGTTTTTGTAACTTTGTTATATAAACTTTCACATAACATGTTCATTGTCAAAAACGGACTATATTCTCTTAAAGTATGTAATATTTGGTCTGAGATATTTGTGATCATAAATAGTGAATGGTCATCAAAATTACTGTCTTCTTCGTCCCATAAATTTAGTTACACGTATCATTGGGTAAAAACAAAAGTGATCAATTATAATATCAACTTCTATATTCGGGATAATTTTAATAATTTTACAAAATCTTTTTTGCGCATTTTTAAATATTTCAACTATATTGTAGTAAAATTAAAACATGAATGAAATCATATTTTTGTTTCGATTAGTGAAAAACAAGAAAATGTAAAATGCGCACTCTTTACTTCACAAGATCACAAGAGTGCGCGCAGCAGCAGCTAAGTGTATGCAGTAAGGGGGACTAAAAATGGTGCATTTTTGAAAACGCACAAACCAATTTTTTCCAAAATCGGCTGTAATTGTTTCCTCAGAAATTCCCTTATTGTGCAATATACTGCGGGCTCTCTTGAACTCCCGCGCTGGCAACACTGAGGGCAGCGCGGTGCGGCAGCGGTTGCCGCACGCACTCGCCACGGGCAACGGACGCTAGAGGTCTCTGAGGTGGAGTTCGTCGCGTTTCAGCAAGCGCGCGAATGGGATGCGGCGCTCAGCGAGTGCTTTCAGAAAGGCCGCGCCAGGTCGGTTTGCCTGAGACAACCTTCGATCTCTTTCAAAATTTTGGTAAAGTAGTTTTATTTAAATGAATCACAGCGGTTATAGACTTCTAGAAATATGAAGGGATATTGACTGACATCGAGGGGTGTGAGCAGCGTCTGAAGGATCAATGCTGCCATCAGGCACTTGGTTTCGGTTTAAACATGTTTAATCACTTTTAAAAAAAGATGACAACGGTGAATTCTCTTGGAATTGTTTCTAGTAAATATCTTGGTAGGTTATAAGTATGCTGCGGATTTATAATCACGAAAAACTGAAGAAATAGGCTGGCAAAATAAGCAATTAAATTTAAAATAGGAATTTAAAAATATACTATAAAATTCTATTTTTCTTATTTATGTACATTCGTGGAAAGTATCTGGAGTAAATAAGGCATAAATAAAGCAGATACCTTCATGGAACGTTTTCTTTTAACATTGTACTGACAAATCCTCGTAGAAATCCTTGCATTCATTGTTGGGGAATTCGGTAAAAAAACAACTGATATGTACCCTTTTACCTTTCATTAAATGCAAGCTGAAGCTTCAATGCTTCACCGAATGATATTTTTACTCATATTTAATTTAAACATAATTGAAAATTTAAACGTATAAAAAAGACCATTAAACATTAACAAAACATTTGTTTTCATCGACATACATAACACAAATGTAACTAGTGGTGTTATAACAGCAAATAGTTCTTCGCATTAAATCTAAAACGTCTTTCAAAATTTATAATTTACAAAATTCAGAGAGTTCAACAAAATGAAACCTGCACCATTCTCGCGTTGTTTGGTCCATGAAAAAATTATAGCGGTTTATTAGAATATTTAGATAATTTGCATTAATTAAGCAGCAATTCCGCAAAATCCAATCATTAAAAAACATACCATTCCCTTTTTAAAAATCTCTTTTTTGGAACAGCTGTCATTCGAGACAAAAATCTCTGTATTCAGTTTGTACGTTTTGCAATATAGACTTTTTGCAATTTTCAAAAATAAAGATTTTGCAAAAAATGGGATCGGTAAAAATTTTATACTGCTATTTGATATATGAGGAGAAAATTTTAAGAAAAAATTTGGAGCCGTGTATTCGTAAAAAAGTTTTTAACAATTCCAAGAAAGAAATAACTCTACCACTACCAGTGAGTTTTATCGTGTCTCAAAATGCGAAATATCTGCACTCTGATGGCAGTAAAACCGAACATAGATTTATTGATACTTGTTCGATTTCTCTGTAGTTCGCAGGAGAAAAACAAAAAAACCGAACAACTTTTTCAATTTTTGAGAAATAATAATTGAATTGTTATCATTAAATTCGATAATACACAACACTTAGGCATTTAAACACAAAATGGGCAGTTATTTGTAAAATAAGCACTTACAGGCACTATAAATTCCGCATATAATACTCCTAATGCTTCAAAACGAATAAGAAACGTAAAATATTACGTTTTTCATTGAAGAAAAAAATAGGCAAAAAGCAAAAATCCTCATCTTAATTATAAGTTACCATTGGGAAGGGAAAGCAACTCCTCCTTTGAGGTAGATGATTTAGTGGCAGTCTCAAAATCACATAATCGTCTATTATCGAAGTTACTAGTGATGCAAATCGTCGCAATATAAGTAAGAAGTATAAAAATATTATAGATCAAGACTTTAATCTCTTCTGTACAATGCTAGTGAAATAAAATCATTTAATACAAACAAAAATTATGCATTAGTTTATATTACATTTTATTGCAAAAGGACGTGCTTCGAAAATGAGTAACATCAGTGGGAAGTTAAATAACTGCAATAAATTAACATTACAAACGAACTGCATACGCTATGACGCTTGCTTAACATCGTTAAAACTTTATTAAACCACTAAGTGAATTTTGAAGTTTTGTTCGGAGTTAAGACTTTCAGCTGCCTTGTGTGAAACATCGAATTGGGAACGTGTTGATTCATTTACGCTGACACATGCAAATTCTTCGTTCCTTCCAACTATCGATATAACGGTGGTGGCTACCGCTAGAAACTTAAAAAAACGTCACCTAATAAGGAAAATAAATAAAATTATATAAAAAATAAATAGAAATAATTATTCTAATATCTGTGATCAAGAAAAACTTAAAAAGACAAAAGATATACATACAGTCATACGTTAGATAAACATTTGTTCGAGTAACTTTAATTTTTTTGCAACTTGTATTTAATGGGTTGAGTGTGACAGTTCACCACCTAAGGTCACGCAGTTCCCTCCCTGCTTACGGCCTGCTGCGCTTGGGGCGTTACAATATCCCTTATACCCGAGTCGCAAAAAAATATAAATTACTAAAAAAAAGATAACATATAACAATGTGTACATCATTGAATTCGTCTTTTTACGCTCGTCTCGATAGACTAAAAAAGTATCCGTAATTCCAGTTGAAAAAAATAAAGTTACCTCAGTATCTCGTAAAATATAGATGGTAAAATGGAAACAAATACGTACACCAATGAGCCCTATTCCCTCATTCTCGTCCATGGAACTGCATTGCAATAACTTCAACCGTTCAAAAATTACAGAAGGTGCTAAAGTTACTTGACTACTTGACTTACTCGTGTATTTATATACACACACTAGCTGAAGAACCCCCCCCGTAGCTGGGGTATTTATAAAACAATTTTTTTATTCCATCTATTCCCGCCCTATAGCGAAGCCCATTTATATCTATTCTATTGTATCTCCTCTTCCCCCTGTCCGCGTCTCTCTGTTTTGCTATCTGGAAATCCGGTCCTCCGTACTCACTAAAACACTTTCTCACTAAAAAATATTTAAATTTTATTCCTATTAGAGTTTCTGTACTCAAACGTCTTTCATTTTATCACTGAAAATAAAAAAGAAATCCAAACAAAAACAACATGTTCTCACGTACATTCTTTTTGTGAAATTTTGTATATTATATCAATACTTTCAATCAATTGTCACATTATAAAAATCACTCTTTTTCATACTTTTTCTTTTCACGTATTTATAAAGAAAGGTTTGAAATTCATCTTCATGCTCCAATTGATGTTTAAAAATAATCAAAGAAATTTTAATTGAATTCGAGTACGTGTTTTAGTATCCGTGATAAGTAGTGACTGACGGACAGGAGCCATTAACCACTGAGACAGTTATAATATCACCAAAAAAACGAGATTACAGGGGATCGCGGCATGACAAATCTTTTTCTATTAACTAAAATAACAATCTTGAAAACCAGTGTTGTCTCACATTCAATTACTTCAAAAATCCATTTTCCAATACTGTTTTACTTTACTTATTCTCCCGTTTTACTATGAATTATATTCTTATCGAACTTTCATTAACTTAACCGTTTATTTATCACCCAAAGGTACTCTTCCATTCACTACTATATTAAAATATTTCTCTACAAAAATTTATCCATCCGTCAGTTTCAGCATAACTCGTAAATCATTCATGTTTTCGCTCTCACTGTCGCTCGCCCAACTTGCGTATACATAATAGACATTTTTTGCAAGTAGTGGATTTGAAAGACGTAACACGACAATTCTGATGTGAATTTGTACTGCGCATGCGCCGGCATCAAATGACGGGATTTCAATTGACGTGTCTCATCATTCTACCTGTTTTGTCGTCTACGACAAACTTACACTTTACGTAGTTTTCGTCGCTAGCACTAAACACGATATCAACAGTAACGTACAATGAGCATGGAAGAAATCACAAATGCAATATCCATAGTACCAATATAATATGGCAAGAGCTTAATGGTTAATATTTCTCAAGTTAATTCAAATATGTCAGGTTATGTATATGACGCTACATTGATTGTCACGAAAAAATAATAATTTATCCACATGGCAGTAATGTTGCAATATATTTTCCAGTACTAATATAAACAATGTAAATATGCATTAGTAAAATTGTGAGGTTACATTCTAGAAAGCTATAGTTATCTTTGGAAATAAAGACATGTATTATATATTCGTGTCATACAATCAGATTTCATGTATTATACGTTCATCGTAAAATACGTACTATCTTGTAATACTTATAAAGTCAAAAAAATACTCACATATACACAGATGTACAATAAAAACTTTTAGATCATGTTAGAGGTATATTCAGTTACAGTTAGTTTCGAGTTTTATCGTTGATTTTTGATTGTACGACTCGCTAAATATCATTTTTCTGAAGATACGTTATGTTCTATTGACGATTATGTTTACGTACTACGACAATGGATTTACCGTTTTGCAAAAACTCTAACAATTATGCTAAATTTATTACAACTATTTATTACATATATTACATGTGAGCATCATCAAACATTTCGCCTCTTGTACACTTAATGTACTCACGCCTACACGCAATTAAAATCAATGTGCAAGTTACCTTTATAAATAAAGCGGAGAAAACTAAGAATTATTTCGGATTAGGCAACTGAAGGAAATAAACAGTCCCCTAAATACACAATTCTGTGCATTGATGAAATCAGTAGGAGATCTCAGACGTTCCAATGGTGGTGCCAACTAAATTATTGACATTGATGCGCTCATGCGTCTGTGATGTAAGGCTAGGCACAAAATGTCCAGAAAAGTAATTATTTTGTAAATATATTAAGGTTTATGGTTATAAATCTTAGCCTATGGTACTCCAGGCCTTTAAAGAAAACTATCACAAAGGTTGATGAGTATTGGTTCAATAGATTCAGAGAATATCGCGTTGCAGGTCATCGCATATATATAAAACATCCACTTGATAGACATTTCTGATAATCAGAATGTTTCCGTATTCTGTTTGAAACTCATTTTGCATCTCTTTCATCTTTGTAGATGTGTAATTTTTTTTTCCGATTACATAACACCTTCGATACGAATGCGAGACACCACAAAAAGTTCACACTCTCGATAAGCAAACAACCCCGTTTCACCACTGCAAGTCCTCTCGCATCAACGTTGAAATAACGTATTTGCTGCCAAATAATTCCCACTAATTCGTTCCGTTCGTGTTTTATTATAGGTGGCAAGTGATTTGGCGCGAGGCGTTAATCCCATTTGCATGGCAACGAGCGCGCGGTGAGCGACACGGGGGAGCTCGAGCACATGGAAAGCGTTTGCTCTTTGGCCGCTGCCATTTGGATGCTCTTTCATCTCCTCCGCCCCCGTGGAGCCTTCACTCGCTCCACCTACCAGCAGTCCGGAACACATTCATTTGCTACTCTCTCTCTCTCTCTCTAACTCTCTCACTCTAACTCCCTCTCTCTCTAACTCTCTCTCACTGTAACTCTCTCCCTCTAACTCTCTCTAATTCTCTCTCTAATTCTCTCTCTAACTCTCTCTCTAACTCCCTCTCTCTAATTCCCTCTCTCTCTAACTCTCTCTCTAATTCTCTCTCTAACTCCCTCTCTCTCTAACTCTCTCTTTCTAACTCTCTCTTTCTAACTCTCTCTTTCTAACTATCTCTTTCTAACTCTCTCTCTCTAACTCTCTCTCTCTAACTCTCTCTTTCTAACTCTCTCCCACTCTAACTCTCTCTCTCTAACTCTCTCTTTCTAACTCTCTCCCACTCTAACTCTCTCTCTCTCTAACTCTCTCACTCTAACTCTCTCTCTAATTCTCCCTCTAACTCTCTCTCTCTGTTTAAGAAGCCTACATGAGGCGTCAACATTAAATTCGAGTTTCATCATAACAACGCACGAGGTAAAATATTGCGACAATCATCGTGCTGTTCATCACCCTGCCCACCCACACACGAGTGCTGATGATAGTCGATACTATGCCACCCAAGAAGCATTCTGACGAATTATATACGTGTAATGCAGTTTGTTTTCTTCTGCCCATCTCCTTATCTTCTTCTTCTTCTTCTTCCTGTTTTCCTCCTCGCCGTCCGAGATGTCTCAGAGCAACAACTGTTCCCAGTGGAGCATCTCTGCTTGGAAGATTCTGGGATTCGAGTCCTAACTGTGGCGAAATTTTCAACAGTTTCTAGATGCTACGTCGAATTCATCCGCTGTCAGGAAGATAACTCTGGTGGTCTGTTGCTCTGGTTGGCAGTTCTCCGTGGTTTCTTCGATCTATACCCGGCGAATGTCGGAGTAGAACCGTACGAGTAACGAACGGGTCCCCGCCCACTCACGGTTTCTTCTTCAACTTCGACCCCTCTTCCGAAAAATTCACTCACACTCACACGTATATCAACTACACTTTGGTACAAGTCGGGGGCTTAGAGCTTGTCCTCGCTGGAGTAGTACTCTGCTGGGGGAGGTGCTCTCCTAGCGGGGAAAACATTCGGAAGCCGAAGAATAATTCAGCAATGATGCTAACTTTCTAGTATTGGTGGAACATCGCCACCATCGGGGACATAACATGGAAACATGAACATAGTCTTACCTATTATTTATTTAAATTTTTTAATAGATTGATCTCATAAGTCGCCGCAATATGAAGAGGCAAGTGATATGTGTGAAATTGACACGTCATACTGCATTGTTCTACTTTCATTTCTGCATTATTTTCGTTCTTTCGTGAATTCTTTACCTATCGGTCAAAGGAGTAACCTCAATTGCAACCAATGGCCCTTCTTCCGCTATTAAGAAGTAACTGCAGAAGAGAATTTTCAATGTAGTTGAACAAAGTACTTGCTTCAGAAGCTGCACACGACGAAATTCAAAGTAGTTTAAATGAAGGAATTATGTAAAGGTCTCACTGCGTTCAGATAATGAAAGGTGCAACACTTCTTTTTTGAAAATGAATACATTGATTTCATGATTTCATTTTTTAAGGATAGAAATAAAATCCTTTTTACTTCAGATTTCAGTTTATATCATCATATTTCAGTTGTACATTTCTTAAACCTTGCAAGGAAGTAAGGCTAACAAACGGAAGAAAATTAAGTAAACTACAATCAGAAAATTAATCAAACGAACTAATAACAAGGAAATTAATAATTTCAACAAGAAATATTGTCACGAGATTTTTAGAATGCATTTTATTTTTTTCGCTGTTGTAATTTCCTGTTCTTCTTGTGATTCCTTCTTCGAAAGAATAACGACATGTCCTCGGGGTGCTCGGTGCGGCGTAGCGGAGAGTGGCGATACATTAAGTAAAGAATGACCAGAACATTACATTGATTATAATATTGTTTATATAATTGATATATTTATTATAACTGGTTATAAAAAATTAACAAAACGAATTACATTGAGCGAAACTCAAATACGAGTACAATGAGAACGCGGGTTCACGATGCACGTGATCTCTACTGTTGTATGCATCCCTACTGTAGAACCCCCATTTCAATGACTTTACGGTTTTTATAATTCAATTTAATTTCTCTTTTTTTCACTCTTGTGTGTTTTGTTCTTCCTGGGCTATATACCTTTTCCGAGAGAGTAACCTCATAACCCAAAAAAAAAAAACAAAAAAATTCTTATGTAATCCCCATTGACACCATAGCCCCTCCATAACTAAAAATTGGCCAGAACCTTAATTTTTACGAAAACTTGCTTCTTTTTTTTATTTTCATTTGCCTCGTTTATTACAATTGAAATTAATGAAACAATCATGTTTTTTTCCATCTATTCTTACTTTCCTTACTCTTTAAAATAAGCTTGTTTATTTTTCATTTTTTCTTTGTTCTTTTATAAAAATTAACGAAATTGAGAGTGTTTTTTACCATCCCAAAGGGAAAGTAGAGATACACTCATTAATGGAGAGAAAAAAGAAATTCAATATATATAAGAAATATAAATTGTAAAAAGAAAGAACTAAATTTAAGTAGTGGTGTGGCTGAGATGTACCACGTGCGAAAGGAGAGGAGGCTTTTTGCAGAAAGGAGAACAAAGTCAAAGAGAGTGCACGGACCACTTTAATGATGAAAATAAAATAGAAAAAATGCATGGGAAAATGAAGGATCCATTAAGAAAATATAACTTAACAAGGTAATATAGTTGAGAATAACAGCGTGGTTTACTCTACGGGATAGATGTGAATGCATAGGCAAATGTCAGTTCTTGACGCGGAGGTGGACGTTTGCGGGATGGTTCTGTCGCGTATTTTAATATTAATGTCTTCACTCTGAAGGAAAACAGTGAACCGGAGACAACAATAAAATAAGGCCTAACGTCCGCGCGTTTCCTGATCTACTAGTTTAAAGCAGTGAGTTGTTTCTTTCTGGATGCATTACTTTGACCTTTTAGCTTTTCCTCACTGTTTCACATGCTCACTATTCGGTGGCATCAAGGTGATATTATCATTGAATATTACAACTTTAGAAATTAGAAGTTGCACCCTCCTCATAAAACTACATGGCATTTTAAATGTCACGCCGAACGTCTATCAAAATATGTAATCTCTCGTATTCATAATAAGCAAATAGAAATATAAAATGAAACGACTGACTGATGAGTAGAAATCACTCCGCCACGAGAAAGACCGCGTGTCAGTGCGGTGTGTGTGATGTGTGACGGAAGTGAGTGGGATTCGACCGTGGCGAGTTGTGAGGCGCGGGAAGGTTTGGCGCGGTGGTTGGCGTGGCGGGCGTGCGTGGCGGTGCTGGCAGGCGGGAGATTATGGGGGGAGCGTGGCGGGTGGAAGGGCCAGCCGACAAGTGGCTTGTCCGGTGCGGGTTTGGCGGGTGGGGAGGTGTGGCAAAGATTGGTAGGAGGCTAGGGGGGGGGCTGGGGTAGCGGACGGGGTATGACGGAGCTTTGTAAGTGTGTTGGGACAGGCAGGGAAGGGCATGTCGGGGCGGTGCATGTTGACAGCGGGGTGCTGGGCTGGGATGGCGTGCCGGGAGAATGGGCGGGAGAGGCTTGCCAGTGCAGAGCGGGGGGGGGGAGAGCTTGGCAGGCGGGTGGGATTGGCTGGGCGGGGCGGCCGGCCGAGAAGATAGGGAGGTGAGTGGAGGGCGGAATTGACGGAAGGGAAGGTGTTTGCAGGTGTGTGGGTTTAGGGTGTGCGGGATAGGTGGGAGGTGCGCGTGGGTGGGATGCGGTGTGGGGTGGGTTGTGCGGGCGGGACGGGAGGGGCTTGGCGAGCCGGGGCTTT
>BOPP01000130.1:162845-174290 GCA_017312745.1 Gryllus bimaculatus
TGGCGGAGAAGGACTTGTCGGGGCTCGGTGGGGCTTGGGGGGCGTGACGTGGCGGCACATGGTGGGGAGAGGTGCCGCGATGTCAGCGCCTTCGGCCAAGCCGCTCCGCAGCCCTCATGCGGCCTCTATCAACCTGTCACGCGTTCCCGATCTATCGACAGGAACGCCACTCCGCCGTCGTATCGATGTATCGATTCAGAGCTCGCGGCCCTGTAGGTCGACAGCTGACGTCACGTTTAATACGGCATTTCGGACCGGGGGGAACTTTGGGAAAAAATAATCTGATGATGTTTTATATTTCTGAACCATTAAATAAACAAAAATATTGTTTTCATGAAATACGTGATTTAAATTCAAAAAATTAGATTTATAGTGGTTTACATTATACATTGATAATATAAAATTATATCAAAAATGATATGCTATAGAAGATACAATACATAAATCAACAGAAGAAATTATGAAATTGTTTAAAAATGCACAGACGATTGTGAATATGCTTTTGAAGAATCGTATTATTAATAACTTATGAATACTATTTTTTAAACCAAGTTAAAATTACAAAAAAGAGAAAAATAATCACTGAATGGAACAAATTTTCGAGAACTCCACAGAGGCAAATCCCAACTGTTTCCTGTATCACTTAGTGGGCTTAGCACAAACGTGGAAAGTGTGCACCTGCGCTCTCTGTGGAGAGCGGCGTGCATCGTGGTGCGACGCAACCTGCAAGACAATGTTGTATAGTAGGTTGCATGCTTACTTGTGAAGAGGCGCGATCGATCCTGGATATTTTATTTACTTTTTTTCTGAAGGCATTACTGTTTAATAACGTCTGCAAGAATACTTAGAAATGCGTAGCTATTTACAATTCCAAGTATAGGATATTTTGCACCATTTATTATTGTACTATTTTCAGCTACGTTAATAATGATCCAATCACAGCGTGGTACAAATAAAGCGCCAACAGAAAACACAATTCAAGAGTTTGTGGATAAAACATGTTAAAACATACTTTATTGCTTTGAGAAAGTTCAGATAGTTATTGCGGTTAAAGATAGATACGTTTAGAAACAAGTTTGAGCAGATTATTTAAAAATAAAATAAATGAAATCCTTCAGTTATCACTTAGTTCTGAAAAGTTAAGGAAATCTCTTAAGCAGGATCTCTTCAATTGTTGAAAGACAGGCACACATCATAAAACATTTCTGGTTCATCTATGAATATTTTTGTGTCTGCATATACAATTCCTAGTCATAATTGCTAGTGCTGGGGTTTGGGAAAAGTGAATACAATATCAGCTTGAGAATTTCTTGCGCTCCACTTTTTTAAAGTACAGTAGTAAACTATTGGCTCTGAAATATTAAAAAAAATCATTAAAAATTTAAGTAAGTGAAGTCTATGCCTTTACAATTTTTTTTATTTTATTACTTATGTCTAATTAATTATTATTACCAAATCTACTTGTAAGTAAATAAATGCAGCATATGTGGATCTAAAATAGGCGAGAAGAGTCAGTTTCAATTATTTTCAATACACCAACACGAGAAGATAAACTTAATCAAGTAAGTACAATTTACGAGGGGATTAAACACCGTTAAACACCGGAATCAAATATGTTCGATTTTTCGACATCGTACATCAAAGAACCCATAGAGCTCTGCAATAATATGATTGATAAGAGAAGAATACGTAGTAAGACAATGATAAAAATTATTCGGATTTTCTTGAGTATTCACCCTCAGATTAATCAAAATTGATTAATGTTGTATGTAAGCCAAATAAATAGGAGTTAATTATTATTTGATGTTTCCATAAGCAATTTTTTGAAAAACAGAAAGTGACATCTAAATTATTCTATACATTAATTTTGATTGCTTAATACCGAAACAGTATGTGTGGGGACCAATTTCTAGACATACTTTACATTAAATTAACTAGTTTTTAGCAAAAATAGAATCCAAAATAATCAAATTCAATAATGTCTAGACTTATTTATAAATAAGTATCATAATTTCCTATGTTTTTCAAATAATTTAAAAACTTTCCTCTAAAAAAATAATCAATATCAATATTTAATAAAGCCTAAAATATCTTAAAAAAGTTGGTTGATGCCTATTTTAATACTTTTTTGCTTGAATCTTACTCAAATAAGTAATTTTGATGAATTATCATATTTGAATTATTTTCAAAAAAGGTGTTATTGAAACGCAAATACTTTCTCAAAACGTGCATATTCCCAGATCGAATACTCAATCGACCACGCACCGAAATTTCTCATCCAACACATCGAACGTGCGTAGCTCTACAAATCAATATAAAGAGGATGTCTCCCTTTTGTCTCCGAGCAGCACGCCCTTAGGCAATTGCACCCATCCCCGGTGCAGATACGCTTTTGACAGGTTGACATCGCTAAGTGTGAAAGAACAAATGAAATTAAAGTGAATAAAATTGTATGATTATAGTTAGCCACATAATTGTAAAAATACTTGACTCTCCCGAAAAATAAATAGTTAGTAATTTAATTCTTTTGTGATCAGTTTTAGGTACAAAAAACCTAGCTTTCCATATTTAATGCTTTTTGAATGCCTGAATTTGGGCATTTTTTGACATATTTTAAGTCCCTAAAACGTTATTTTTCATAGGATAAAGGTGCCTAATTTTGTAATTTTGTTACCAACAATACGTACACGCAAGATTCCGCGGCACGAGTTCATAACGTCTTGGTTGCCCGGGTGAACGTCGGCCTCTCAGCCAACTACGCAGCGGACAGCCGTAACCTATATTAGGTGCCTTCATCATAAATTTTTTTGTTAATAAAATTCCGAGGTCTAGTAATAATAATAAGAAGGAATACATTTCTAACAGATCTGAAATGACGCATTTTGATTCTCTCTAAGGCACAGGAACGCCGTTAGGGCAGTTCCCCTCCCAGGCCCCGTTTGCCACTCGCGAGCGCTCAACTTCCGATTTACGAGCGGCGCAACGGCAACGGCGCTATCAAGCGGCGACGCGCCCGCGGAACTTGCGACGCGAGGTGACGTTATCCCATACGTCACCTCCGGCGCGGAGCGGCTCCGCCCCCAACTTGCGTCGACTTCGCACTCCGCTCGCTCCCCCAGGCCTCACTCTCCCACCGCCCGCGAGGCTGTCGCGATCGCGGCGCCCTGCGCGCGCTCTGGAGGCTCTGATCTCAACCTCCGCCCCGACGGAACACTCACCCCCCCCCCGTCACACACGCTTTCCTTCTTGAACTAAACTTTTTCTACCTCACATTTCCACACCACCCTTGTCTTCCTCCTCATCACTACTGTGTTCATCATCTTTGTGAATAGATCAATACAAAATTGGAACAAATTATCTGCAACGGTTCTGGAGACTTTCTCTCATGATGATAAAAAAATTTAATAAATTTTATATAGTGTAATTTTAACAATGTTAACATTACAATTCGTGTATATTATTATTATTATTATTATTATTATTATTAGTGTAATTTTGTATTTCCATGCAAGCTTTAGCTGGATAGAATTAGGATATTCAATCTTTAAAATTGTGTTAAGTAGATATGTAATTGTCAATTTGTGTTTGTTTTCTATATTTTTTATAATTTATTTGGAAAACGCTCTCACCGGAATACTTATATGTTGGAGAGATCGGGGCACCATGGGCCACCATGGGGTACGAAGAGTCACTGAATGTTAGCTGATATCCTGGGTGGTTAGGTTGGCTAAACTGATTATGATTAATTGGTACATTACAGCCATACTTACTATCCAGGAGGCATACTGCAATGCTTTTTCACATGTTTAACAGATATGGTTTGAATATTCAAGAGAACAACTACCAAAGAGATACAAGAGGAAACACGTACAAAGAGAGGAATAAATTTGATTTCAGAAGGTAAAAGCACACGAAGTGCAGTTGATAAATGTGTCAAAAGGGAAATATCAGGACGTAAAGAACAATTATAGAATCACTTTCTGGTGCAGAAGTTGAAGAAACGCTTTTTCAGTATTGTATAACGTGACCTAATTTATATTTATTCTAATTCTCGAAGTTTATTTTTCTCTTTTTTATTCCAGTTCTCACCCACTTTCTTCGAGCAATGAAGTGAAAACCGTACACTCATTAAATTCCATTAGCCACTCTCGAAATGAAATTACTTCGCAATTTGTTAAGGGCTGAAGTAGAAATGTGGCTGCCACGGCTCGAGGTTGATTTCTCAGCAGCAAAACGAAACAAGAACAGATGAAGTTGGGTATTAAATTACCTTTCTCGAAATTAAAGATCTAAATCATCCCAAGCGGCCGCTGGGACTATCAGGAAATATTACAACGTAGTTGTGTTACGAGAGTGTACGCACCCGAGAGAGCTTTAGCGAGCGTACAATTTCTTCCGAGGAAGAGAAAGAAAAGGGCCGGCTGAAGACGAGTCGGCAAGTTCTTTCTGTGCTTTGCAAATATTTTCGTGTAATTGGGAGAGCGAACCTCAAAGCGCGGGCAGCATTAGAATGTAAATGTGTTTATTAAGGTCCAGGCCTTTTGCAATAAGCAGCTCTTTACAATCGCCCAATCGCCCGGGGCGAGGGCCAAGGAGTGCCAGGCCGTTGAGCGGTGGCGACGGAGGAAGAAGAGAACGAGGGTCGAGGGGCGACAGTGCAAGAAAGGGCAAGAGGGCGATCGAGTGAGAAGGTGTGAGTACGAGAGGGCGAGGGGGGAAAAGGAGGGGAGGAGGGAGTGTGGCAAGGGGGAGGGAGGAGTTGGAGGGTTAAGGGTGGAGGTAGGAGGGGTGGGGAAACGAGTGAGGGAGTAGGGAAACGAGTAAGAAGGGGGATGGATAATAAAAGAGGAAGGATGANNNNGGGTGAGAGGACGAGGGAGAAAAGGAGCGAGGGGACGGGGATTCGGAGGGGAGTGTTGGCGAGGGGTCGGGTGTTTAAGGGGAACGGGGAGGGGGTCAGGAAATTCGTAGGGGGCGAAGGGGCGAGGAGTGGAGAGATGAATGGGCAAGGGAGTGGAGACGCAGGAAGAGAGAACGTGGAACCAATGGGCGATGAGCGAGGAAGTAAATGGACACGGGACGGGTTGGTGGCGAGAGGGTGGGAGGCGACGGGGTGAGGAGGTTGTTCAGCACGTTCAGCAATTAACCAGCCGCATTCTTTTACTCAGGTGCAGCACAATGGACCTTTTTCAACGGTTTTCGAAAAAAAACGTCGCCTGAGGCGGTGCCAAGTCGGTGTGCAGCTGCGACGAACGCTTTTCCTGTCGCCGTGGGGCCGAGAGCTTTACAACCGGAGGGCCAACGCCAGCTATCCAACAATTAATTCTCGGGTAAAGCACGCGCAATTTATGCCTTTCGGGGAAGCGACACGTTTCTCGCGAGTGACTAAGACTTTAAACCTACAAGCACTTAAAGGACGCCGTGGTCGGTCAATCATTTTGATCGAAAGCTAGAACCAATCGTTTGAATCAAGCGTTATTGAGCGTCTAGGAACCCATTTGATGGGGATTGAGACAAAAGTTTATGGAGATTATTAGAAAGTTTGAATGGCTCAAGCCCTTGATGAGGGTATTAGACGGTCTAGGCCAATTTTGATCACGCATTGCGTTGGTCACGCGCCGGGAACCAACCATCTTTCAAAGTCTTGATAATCGCTGAGCAAGTTTCCATTACGATGACTTCTATAGTCGGGGAGGAAAGGTACACATGAATTTTCGCTCCTCCAAATCAATGCCGGAAGGTAGGTTTCGCTATCTGTGAAAAATTTACGAGTACCAGGAATCGATTCACGCTTATTTGTACTGTTCTTCTCTATTTCGGGACGTAGTAACTTTATTAAAAAATAAAATATCTTTTGGTTCATTCTAATTACGTTTCCGTAGTCTTCTGGGTCCGTATCGTGTTGAACGATGAGAAAATGCACATGAGTGAAAAGGTTTCTCATTTTATATCACTCCTTGGACCAAGATTGTTTCCTCATAACTTGTATTTTGTGCTTGAGGACAACTCATATCAAAGAAAGAAATGACAAATATGTATTTGGCACTCCACGACACTTCACAACAGACTCTCTTTCTGAGTTGGAAACTCAATTGAGAATGAGTTTTGGTAAAAATATTGAAGGTTGATTGAAGGGTGTGTTAATCGACTGACTGAACCGTTTGATGAATCAGCTTTCTCGTCTAGTGATTACTTTTGGTGATTTGAAGTTTTGTAGATACGCACCAGAATTACAGCAAACAAAAAATTAACAAAAACAAACAAAAAAGTAAATAAAGCGTTCATTTTACTTATCTTACCAACAATAAATGCCTTGGTGAAATGTCGATGTTTTTAACTAACGATTATAATGTTCCTGAAGATCTTTGGGCAATGCTATTTCCTTCGATATACAGACCGATGTTACAAGCGTCTTGAGGAAAGAAAAGTATAAAAGAGCCACACTTTGTCGAGAAATATTTACAAATATATTTCCTAAAAAACAAAAAAGAACTAGTGACATATCAAAACCAGAAACAGATAAATATATTGGTGAGACCCACCAGAAACGTATTATTTTTTAAGTATAAATACATAAATACTGAACATGAACAATTAACATTTAATCAACAAAAATTATTTAAAAAATTTGTATCTATTACGCAGACCCAATCAATCGCAGTGTAAAGAAATTATGAGAAAAGCATGTGAATTAAAATGTAGAATATTTAATTGCTTGTATTCTATACGTTATACTTGTAAACTATATATTTCTTAGAGCGTAAATGAAAAAATATATAAACTGGATTGCGTTAACACCATCTCTGGTAGTAATAACAACACAAATGAATGAATGTTAAATTTCTTATCACATTTAATGTGTTGGAAACCTTCACATTATTCTTTCAAGTAGAACAAACCTTATAATATCCATTATTATGACATTTAATACATTATAAAAAATAATTTTAAGATGTACACCACTATTAGATTGAAATATAATAAAAACTGGTCTCTGCTGTTATGAAAACAAAAACATTTCGTGCGAATTAAAGGTTGGTAGAAGCGAAAGAGCGGTGGTTCGTAAAGCTTTAATTAGACTTCAATTTCTGCTGGATGTTTATTCGTTAAACTCTGGATTCTGAGAGCTAGTTTATTAAATTTCATTGTAGAGTTGAGAAGAAGTTAAAAAGCTCTCAAAGTTTAGGAAATCTCTAAAAATGAGGGAAAAGTTAAACATTATTCTTGATTTGGAAAATTAAGGTCGATGTAAATGAACATGAATAATTTTTACTTCGTCTTTACGATTTCGGGGATGTATTTTAAAGGAGAAGGATCCTTATATTGACTACTTGAATTTGCTTAATCGAACACTACTGCTCTACCTCATTTTAATGAAAGTGGGTCGCAGTATGCCGGCTGATACGTTGGCAACACTGTCCGGAACGACGCGTCTCTCGTCAAGCCAACATTCCTTTCAATCTCATCTTAATCCTCGACGGACCCCTACCCATTTGTCTTGAGAAGGAACGGCACCGTCAGCAGTACTCAGTAACAAAGAACAGAGGAAAGTTAACGAAAGCGATGCGTTAAGCGATTGCCATCTACTGAAGCCTAACGGGAAGAGCGGCGAAAGAAGTAGGAGAAGTTGAGTGGGAGAGGGTGAGCGGGAGGGGGCGAGCGGGAGAGAGCGTGCAGGAGAGGGCGAGCGGGAGAGGGCCAGCGGGAGAGGGCAAGCGGGAGAGGGCAAGCGGGAGAGGGCGAGCGGGAGAGGACGAGCGGGAGAGGACGAGCGGGAGAGGGCGAGCGGGAGAGGGCGAACGGGAGAGATCGTGCAGGAGAGGGGAAGCAGGAGAGGGCCAGCTGGAGACGGCGAGCGGGAGAAGGCGAGAGGGAGGGGTGAGGGCGAGCGGGAGGGGGTGAGTGGGAGAGGGCAAGTGGGAGAGGGCGAGCGGGAGAAGGCGAGCGGGAGTGGGCGTGGCTGAGAGGTGCTTGGAGGCGGAGCGGTAAGGTACCATTAATCCTTCTCTCGTCCCTTCCGCACCTGCACATTGCGCGCACGCGGCGTCGTTCACGTGCTTGGGGTCGTTTTCGATACGAAGGCAGCCACTCCTAACTAGAGGAGCAAAAGGAACTTGCCCGAAATACATGCAGATGTGTAGAAAATAAGCCTTCGGCAAGTGACTAGCAGTACTCAGTTTGTAATTTCCGTGGACTGACTGATTACTGATTCAGGGCGCGTCAACTGGGACCATTAGGGACCACCTTTGTTACACGCAAGGGACCATTAGTCCCTTAAGTATAATTTTTTCCTCAAGAGGTGGCGGTGATAATCACCCACTTGATATGTGAGATCTGGCGTTGAACTACCCGTCAGCTAACAGGAGTTTCTCCAGCCACGAATCTCCCATCAGTGGGGCACCGCTCCAGTCGGGAAGAGATTTAGCTCCCGACATGTGTAGTAATGTAGTGCATGTAAGTGTAATTGTGTGTAAAGAGTGAGGATAGAACATGGAAGAGAAAGAAAAGTTTGCACCTGGTCCGTGGCCCGTTTGTTGCGGAATTGATCCAGCATTCGCTTGGTATTGATCAGAGAAACCACAGGGAACTACCGATTGGAGAGACCGATCACTAGAATTCTCCACACAGCCACTTAACTGTACAGCGAGTGTCGATAATCCGTACATCGTCGGGACATTTGTACCTAAGATCTCTCGGTCAGAGGTATGTAGTCAGAACCTATGTTTTGTGGGTCATAAATGTCGAAAAATGGATTGATGGCAAGATGTCTGTCTGTCCGTCTTTCTGTTGTGTACGCCACAGACGGAACTGTTCACCAGGTTTTCTGCGAAATTGATATTCCATGATTGATTTAAATAAACTTGAGTCCCTGGGAGTTTTAAAATAATTTTATTTTTATTTTTAAGAGATACTTTACGTGAAATCTCAACAATATTTTAAAATTTTGTACAAAAATGAACTCAAATTATTGAGCATTTTCCCATAACTAACGTAAAATATAGGCAATTAAAAAATGCCTCAAAAAAGGCTCCATTTTTTCTTTAAAATTTTTCCTCCTGCGTAAAGATAGTAAAAAAAGTGGTGCTATTCTTATTTCTGGTGAATTCTCGAAAATTACAAAACGTAAACATTTAGAAGCTACGAAATTGAAGACAGAGATCAAAATCTATTTAAAAAATAAGGTCTCTAAAAAAGTTAATTTAAAATTTTTTGAAAAAAGAGTAGTTTTAGCACAATATCTGCTTGAATTTAATGCAATTTAAATGAATACATTGTCTCCGAAAACACTTCAGATTTCTTCGTTAATTTTTTTCCACATATGAAACGAGGGACACTTAAAAGAATAACGCCTGTCTCATTTTCTTTTATCCCTCTGAATTTTCAAAAATTATATGTTGGAAATAATGAGAGAGAAGTAATTCGGTTTTTGAAGCGTCACCTCGGCCCAAGGGAGTAGACCGACTGCATGATGAACACTATTCAAAACGACTGCATGGTGTAGTGGTAAAGCTCATGGCAACTCGATGTAAATATGTTCCAGTTTCGGCGCTGCAAAACAATTGCTGAGTCGTGTTTGAAACAGTTTTGCAGTTTCATGAAGTAGTATAGTACTGCAGAGTCGTTACAAATAATTCGAAAAAATATGATTTGTTGTTGCCCCATTAGCTCCAAGGTGTAATACTGAGTGCTCCACGCACCTGATCGTGCAGGTTACGATGTCGCGCCTGCTGAACGGTTAAACTGCATACACCACTATATAATTATGACACAGGTGGAACGTAATTTGGCATTCCGCCCATGAATCTACTTCAATGATTCTTTGTGGCAGTCACAACAGTGGCATTGCAAATTATTGACAATGTGAATTGTGTTCTGTTGATTGATCGGTGAATTACCTCAACATTGAAAACTGGTAAAAATCTAACAGGTTTACACTATACAAAACGATTCTAATGAGAAGAAAAAATATAACATGTAATATGTGCTTACATGCATGATAAAATACATCTTAAATATATCCAGGTAATGTCTGAAGACACGAAACTACTAATGAACATTAGATTAAATATAAAATGACTTTGTATAAGTGTTCATAAAAGTTTTAATGATATATTGTTTGACGTAACAACATAATGAAACTTGTTCCATTAATAACTTATTTTGAAAGTACTTGCCATCAAAAACATGATGAACATTGACGTCAAAAACGGTACCTCAAACGTTTCAGATACCATTTGACGCCATCAATACCATCTAATATTCAAGTATATAAAATATTTTGCAATATCTATATATTTTAGGAAATTTTCCCCCTAACTATTTATTATAATATGCTAGACTGTGTTATGTAATTGTGATATAATGATATCCTCTTGAGAATGCAGACGTATTTACTGGATGTTGCATGCATGTTATGTTTGCTTCGCCAAGTATATTTCATTCGGAGATACAGGCACCAACAGACTATCAATCCCAGCCAATTTTACATTGATACAATGAACATGAATAGTAAGAATAAAAAACGCGTTTTTGTGTATAAAATAGGACCTCTTTGCTTCAGCATTACAACACTTTTTTCTCTATACTAAAGTAGTATAAGATAAAGTAAAAAGGCGAGATAGTAAAAACGTTTAAAATGAGTGAATTAAATTTTTATATTATTACTAGAAAAGTCTTTCACTAAATATACGCCAATCACACCACACACGATTAGATCATTAAACATACCTCTCAGAGCAAAATTCTGTTGTTCACCGTTCTTCAAGTCAATGGTTGAAGAATTGTGGGATTACCAGGATTGTATGCACCTGATATTTATAATCCTGGATTTTTTTTAATTCTTCGGGCATTTTGTCATCTGTACCAACTAACATTAAATAATGAGTACATCAAACCTATTCTCTAAATGTAATTACACTAGCGGTCTTCTCAGTGTGAGATGGGTGGATTGTGAGTCCCTTGAAGAGGGGTTTCGACCGCCCGCCGTTGAGCGTGGGTCGGAGGCTTAGTCCCCACCGCGGCGTGGGCTGACACGTCGACTGGAAAGTATCCGTGTAAATTTGAGCATCGCAGGGCAGCGGCCAGACAATGCCCCGCCACAAAGGGCGGCCGGGCAGAGGCCGCTGGCACTCCTCGATAATCGGGGATAATCCGCCGGCGGACCCAAGGCCAAGCGGTCAGAGCTACTGCGGCGGCGGCAGCGGCGGCGGCGGCGGCGGGGCGGCGGGAGCGGTGTTGGAGGCGGTGGCGATGGAAACTGAGCGTGACAGTGACGATGGCGATGTTGATGGCGGTGTTGGTGGTGATTGAGAGAGGAGGTCACAGTCTCGAGGGTGGAGGCGACGGCGGAAGCGATGGCGAAGCGATGGCGAAGCGATGGCGAAGCGATGGCGAAGCGATGGCGAGGCGATGGCAGATGCGGCGATGTCAGGTGATGGCTGATGC
>BOPP01000130.1:182498-192698 GCA_017312745.1 Gryllus bimaculatus
GAACGGAATACAGAAATGGTATACAACAAATTATTGTTTTATTGCTTATTTGCATGAAATAGGGATGAAATTATTAATTTCAATTAATCTTTTGTAAAAGCAAAAATGTAATCGAACATCTAGCTTTTCACAATACGTCGCCCTTATATTGCTGTATGACATATACTATAATATACTAGCAGATCCCGGCAAACGTTCTGCTCTTAATCTCCCTCTTTCTCGATCTCTCTTCGTCTTTCCCTCTCTGTCTCTTCCCCCTTCTCTCCCTCTCCGACTCTCTCTCTCTCTCTCTCTCTCACTTTTCTCTCCAACTCTCCCTCTCCGACGTCTCTCTCCCTCTCCGGCGTCTCACTATCTCTCTCCGCAACTCTCTCGGTTTCTCTTTCTCTCCCTCTCCGACTCTCACCGTCTCTCTTCCCCTCTCATACACATTTAGTTGCAGATTCTGCACGTCTGAGAGCAGGGTAATATCGAGAAGAGCCGAACCAGCAAAAATGTAATAAAATGCTCATGAAAATCTCATAAATACCTGTATATATTTATGATATACATATGCTATATAATATAATGAGTCATAAATAAAGTTTGAAACAGTGAAATTAAATTGGCATTTCAGTTTAACTCGTACGTTGAACCCACTACATTTGTGGATTTGAATTTCGGATATCCGATTAGGAAGGCAATTTCATTTTAGAGTATTCTCTATTTTCGATAATTCTATTGTAGTAGGTTATCTGAAAAATGAGTAACCTTCGAAAATTCAGAAGTACTCCTACCGGCGGCGAACGATTAACCATGTTAATATCCCCATGCCTGCATTGGCATTTCACGTTAGGAACAAGCCACCCTATCAACCGACTTATTCATCCGATGTCGAATTAACCAGGGTTCGTTGTATAACATTCCGTCCACGATTAGTTGGAGGCAAGGGTCCGCATCGGGTTTGAGATTCATTTGCCTCAGGTCCGAAAGCGGAGACCGCGCTAATGAGTGCGACTATTCCCTCCTCTCCCGCCCCCCCTGCGAGCCGCGTGGCAATTAATTCCACAGGCGCTTTCCGGAGTTCGGCCGCCCCCCCCCCGCCCGAAGGGCTGCACTCTTGGAGATGTGTGGGATGCTGTACAGACACCGACGTCACATCTTTTGTCCGAAGAGAGATAACATAAAAATACATACATATAAATAGATGTTGCGTTTTTTTTGAGATAGATAAACTCCGATACCTTTTGAGCGATCTCCATAAAAGTCGGCACATCTGGATGTTTTTTCATGGAGACGGTTTTTATAGTGTTCATTTTGTTGTAACTCCACTAGGTGGCACTGCAGTACAATATGGTGCTTCAGTTAAACGCAATTCCTCCTGGGCTTCATTGTTATTGGGCATTGCCGTGTGACGTATGCGGAGGAAGACAGGATAGCAGACGGCGTAAGATAAGAAGATAAAGAGAAAGAGAGACGGAAAAACAGAGAAAGGAAAAAGAACAGAAAGAGAGTAAAAAGAGAAAGGGCGAAAACCAAAGAGGGAAAAATGATAAAAGTGGAAAGAAAAAGAAGGGAAAATAGGTAGAAAGAGAGAGAGGGGAACAGCGATAAAGGGGAGGAGAGTAAGAGGGAGAGAAAGGGAGAGTAGGACGTCAGCCTGGCTCTGCTAGTATATGTATATACTAGCAAATTGTCAGTGTTTTCTCTTACAACTTCTGCATATTAGTACCTCCAGAACGCATGGGGAACTATGACTAAAGTTTTGCAACAACTTTTCGGCGACCGTGAAATCCACACGCGGGAAGAGGATCATGATTCATAATGGATCCATCTTTCTTAACAAAATTTAGGTTAATGAAATCCGCAAAGCATTTGGGGATAAGGGTTTGTTTAGGGATTACGGAACAGCGGATTTGGGAATGATCGGGACGGGGCCGGGCTCGACAGGCACGAGGAAGGACAGTGGCAGTGGGGGCGGCGTTTGGTGGGGAGGGCGAGATTGGGGAAGGACCGAGTGAGACGAGGAAAGGGAGGGAAGGATGGGTAGTGACAGGAGGGGAGCAACGAGGGGAGTGAAGAGATGGGAAGGAGCGAGGGGGGGAGGCGGGAAGGGGAGAGCGAGGAGGAACGGGAGGGACTTGGGGTTGGAGAGGATCGGAATCAAAATTATATTACTTCCATTTTTCATTTAAGATGGAATTCCTTTTTTTTCTTGCCTCGTATGACTGTGATAAAGTAATAACCAGGCAACGCCGTGTTATTTCAGATGAACTATTATGCTTCGATTTATTTTGAGTTCGTTGACGTTTGATCAGCTGCTACGATATCATCCAATCGATAGCTTCAACGTCACAACTGCAGGTGACTTGGCATGGCTTCGTAAATGCTGATTTGCATCATCAGACTCTTATGTTCAAATCAAAGTTTGAGTACGAGGTGTGTTATAGTATGAGTGGGTCCGCAGACGAATCTCAGGGCAGCCATAAGGTCAATTACTGCGTCAGCTGAACAGCTGGTCGCCACGGCCAGATGACGCCACGGCCTGGATGAACACAGATGACGCCACGGCCTGGATGTAGATTTCACACACTGTTTGCTGCGATCAGTGTTTTCCATGGCCGAGGCGCCTCGTGGGGATGTGTGGGTGTGTGGAAGGAGGGGAGAGAGCAAAGGAGCAGTTTGCTGAGGCCTAAAGGGCGCGCGGGCGACGCCACGGGAGTTGCATGCGGGCTCCGCCGCTGGGGCAAGAAAGAGACTCTTGACGCCTCTCGTTGCACCTCACCCTCCCTCCTACACTTTCCCTCCTCCCTCCCTCTCTCCTCTTCCCTTCCTCTCTCTCTCCTTCCCTCCCCCTCTCTTTCTACCTGCCTATCCCTCCTCCCACTTTCTCCCACCCCTCTCCTCTTCATCTCCTCCCTTCCATCTCCCTCCCATCCTCTCTGTCTCTCTCCCTCACTAGCGCACCTCTTTACTTCGTTAAATAAAAAGCGCGCTACTGAAAGTTATTTCAATTTACTTAAATTTCCTTTGTCACTACATCACAAATAGATTATCTCTCTCTGGAGCCCTAGAGAAGCTATTCTTCTCATTGCCACATGCTTTCGATCATTGTTAGGAAGGTATCATTCGATCTGGAATGTTGCCTTCGTAGTTGATTATTATTAACAATATTTTATAAATATTTCGTAATAGGATACTTTGCTTATTATATGTACGCTATGACAAATCGGATCCTCGATTACATAATAGGAAGAAAAATATAAATTTCTAAGAGACCGGAAAGGAAACTGTTAACATGAATTGTGTACATTTTAGAATTGCAAATAAGTTATCAGAGGATGTTTGCCAGAAGTACAAACGCAAACTTCAAACGGAGATACACGTATATTTACCATTCTACTGATAAATAAATTCGGAATATTAAAATGAAATATTTAGAATAAAATCACAGTGATATAATGTACATGTGGTGCTGATGCAAAGGTTTCTTGCTTTTTGAATAGTAGTTGTAAGAACATTCAATTAATAAAATATGTTGGCACATTATTATTATTACATAATTTATAAAGAAATTAAAAATTAATAGTACATTTGTCAACAATAATAAATTACACCAAAAACAAACTAATAAACTTTTGTGTGTGCAATACAGAAAGACTGGGATATAACATTGATTATAAAACCTAAACACTTCCATTAATTTCTAGAAATTTCTTGATCAATGAGCATGTACTGACTGAAAGATTTTTGGAGGCTAACGGTGGTACTCTGAGTGATTCTAAAGAGTACTTTAAGCACAGGAAGACACTCTGTGCCCTAAGAACGAAGGGGATAGTGTTTATCTCAAGGATGTTCCACTGTTCCTTTTGCAATAGGGGCCAATTCTTTGCGCTTCTGGATTATTATTATTATTATTATTATTATTATTATTATTATTATTATTATTATTATTTTACAAACTTCAAAGTATATGTTCTCGAACAAGTACATTCCATAGCGTCCGTTAGAAGATGATCACAAAATATTTAACACCGCGAGATCACATGGCTTATGACAACGTTGGCATAATCTCGAATACTGAGAGAGTACAATTTTTAATAACATGGAAAGAAATTTATTTCACGGAAATAATAATTTTATAAAAATAGACGTTTTAAATCTTTTCGACTGAATTCTCTAAAATGGAAACTGAGATACATCTTTCAGAGAAAAGGTAACATATTCCAGTCATCAAACTAATCGTTTACGTCGTTGAATAATCCTCTTCAGTTTTATTACATCAGTTCTATTTTACCTCAAGGCTTTAACCTGCAGGGGTAAATCCGTGTTTATCAAATAACCTAAAATTTCAGTTTTGTTTAGTTCCCAGTTTTGCTCCAATTTCAAAATTTTAAGTTTGCTTTGTACTATGTTATTCTTCACCCAAATGTTACTTACAGGTGTTTCGAATGGAAAATTTCCGAAGATAATACTTTACTTACTTACTCGTACAAGAATACGTATCATATTTTCTTAATAAATATACACTAATATTTTTTAATGTTTTTGAGAATTCCTGTCTACAAAATATTCAATATTCCGTAAAATCCTCGTACGCTTGAACGGATCCTGTTAGCTCTAGGTAAATCAACAACGTTTTACAGTCATTGCAACGGTTGCCCTCGGCAAAAAAAGTGGGAGCACGTTGCATCTTGAGCTGGCAGCGCCGTCTATCGCAAGTAGTCGATCGCTTGGCTCGCGCACACCTTAATAGTTCAGGCCGCAGGCACATGAGCGTAGATTCGACGCGCGTTACCTAAAGCTGATGACGTCACTGCGGCGACGGACGTCGATGTCCGCGCACACGAGCGTTGCTCACCGCGCGTCTTGGGCGCTACTCGCTACTAAACATGGACCAAGTCGAATCTGCTATTTTAGGCAATGTGGCGCTGACACATTTAAGAAAAAAAGTCCAGATGATATTGAGTGCATCCAGTTAATTGTGAGAGACTCTCTCTCTTTTTCTTTCTCTCTCTCTCTCTCTCTCTCTCTCTCTCTCTCAGGCTGATAACATTTTCTTCAAGAAGCTTCGAGAGAATAAAAATAACATTTTTGATTATTTTCAAATGACAGAAGATTTATTATATGAGTTGTTCTCCAAACTAAATTGAATTAGAATTTTAGCGGCCATGTCCATTCTTAAGTAAAACAAATTAATTAAATAAATCGTAATAGAAATAAGAAGAAATAAAATATATCCTTCCACAGAAGAAGTACAGCTTTTCAGGATCCATCGTTCGCACAACGTGCGTTGATATTGCTACGTGTGCGGAGACACTGCGGTTCACAGCTCAAGCTACAATGGATGTCCAAGAAAATACGCGCTTTTTTAAACTTTGAGTGTGTGATGCTCGGCGACGAGCGTTGGCAACAACGCACGTCCCCAAGAGCGCTCGAGTACCGTTCCGCATAAGATACAGTGTTAATCCACGCCGCACGTTACTTAACGCAACGGTCGTGTGACACAAAGTACCTCACCGGGCGTTGCTCGTCTCTGGCCTCCGCGCCGGTTCTCGTTAGCGCGCAAACGCGAACGTCGAGACACCGGAGTGTCAATGGGACCCCCAGGGTAATTTACGATTCGTCACAGCGCGAAGTGAGCTGCGAGAAAAGATAAGCCCGATTGATTGCTCCAATGCGGCCCACATGCCGAATGTTAATGGTGTTTGTTTTTCTACCGCGGGGAGCGCTGCATCTGCCGCCGCCACAACATGCGGGAAGGTGTGTTGCGACACGGCTTCGCCCTGTTTCTAATTTACGGACGTGGGATTGACTTAATTACATTTTTAATTTTCTTTTAGTATGTTTCAAATGCTTTAACTGTTCAAATATGAAGACCATCGCCACACCCTTTCCGTTCTTATAATGAAAATTCAATAATATTCTTTGATATAAATTAAAAACGTCGAAAAATGCATTTAATTATCAATAGTGACTGCTAGTGAAATAAAATATATAAGAAACATACTATATCTCACCTCACGTTACACGTTTCATATTAGGCAGTGTGTCTACGACCAAGCCAGAAGAACTGACATCATAACCTACGCGTTTCAAACAGCATATTTTGCCTTTCCACTTTTTGCCTGCTCACCTTTGCAATCGTTTGTAGCAATTTCTTCAAACACGTTTTTACGAGTACTAACGATGAAACATTCACGAAAGTTAACGTACCAGAGTCTCGCAAGTTACCCTACTGATGCTTTCTCAGAAGCATTGGCGATATGCCGGATTAGGAAGAAATATCAAGCAGTATGTTGTTGATGCATTTGAGTCACATTTCAAAGCCTCTGCATTTTTTTTTGAGTCAGCTGACCTTGCTTCGAAGAGAGTTGTAACAAGGTCTGTCGAGAAAATGTCCAAAAAATCATTAAATTAAGAGTTTTAATGGGAAGGATCACACAAAGTCGCATACATACACACACACACACATATATATATTTTCTGACCCTTACGTTTTTTACGACGGCGGCGGCGGGCGGACAGACTGACGGACAAAGACGAACGGACGGACAGGAGCACGGGCAGACGGACGGTGAGACGGACTGACAGACGGACGGACGGACAGACTCGCCCTGCTCACGCCAAACCGTTAATTGGCCTGAGAAGATCTCCTGACTTAGCACCCTTGTATTTTTTCGATGGGAGCTACTTAAAAATAGTGGTGGTAAAACAGCACGTATTTTTTCGCCCGTACTTTTACCCTAAATTACACGACAGGTAGTCGAATTTTCGAAAAATATACCTGACCTTCTTTCAAAATCCATCTTTCAGGAACCGATTTAATTAAGGGTAAAATATATATCTTCGTAATTGTAGTTGTAGGAATGTTCTAAAATGTAGGTTTCAAATTCAATGTCAATGTCAGCCCGATTGCTTGGGTAATATCGATTAAAGAGAAATTCTGCTGCACTTTAGCCCCTAGCGTTTTTCACAGACGGACGGAGAGAAGACAGCCAGAAAGGCGGCGGCGGACGGACAGACTGACGGACAAAGACGAACGGACGGACAGGAGCACGGGCAGACGGACGGTGAGACGGACTGACGGACGGGCAGACGGACAGACAGACGGAAGGACGGACAGACGAATGGACAGACGGATGGACGGACGGACGGAGGGACAGACCGACGGACGGACAGATGGTCGAACAGACGGACGTTTTTCCGACTTTGCATTTTTCGGTATCAAAGACCTACAAAACATGAACTACGTGTTGTAGTTTCTTTTTTTTTTACAGCAACCGGATGTATCTACTTTTTCGTTACTAGGACCTTGTAATAATAGTTGATCTGCCAAATGTCTGCCGTTTTTCGCGCATCATTACAGAAGTTTCTCGTTACTATGTAAGCAGTAAAGATAAACTTAACAAAAAGTCTACAGAACAGCTAAACTTAACAAGAAGTCTACAGCACAGTCGATATTCGAGTTTCGCAGAGTAAGGGAATATAAGCAAGGACGTCGATGAAGTAACAATGAGAACATTTCTTCATCCATCACCCACACTTCCTCTACTCAGTAAATTACTTACAATAGGTTGTAGTTGTACCTGTTACATACGCAACATTTTCTGTGGCCAGAAACCACATATAAAATTATTTCAAGAGTATTGTTTGACTTTTTAACGAAAATACTGTAAAAGACATTTTTCGTAAGAGATATATACTTATAAACGTGTCTCATAAAATATGTGTACATCACGTAAAGTGATCAACTGTCGACCAAACCGTCTTGATATAAAATGTTCTTATTCATACTCTCATGTTTCAAAGTTTTTCCTGCCTGATATGGGAAACCTTTACATAATGTTTTATTGTTGCAAGACATCTCCTGATACTTGGGAATAAAACGAAACAAAACAACATCAACAAAGGCTTTATGATAATTCCACAAAAGGCATTGTTGAACCCATTCAAACGCAACACGGAGAAAACAGATCATTCTGCAATGCTTCATTACTTCTGCAATTTTCAGTCATAAAATAATTTCATTTTCCCTCTACACTGAAGAATTAAATGGATCTTATTTCAGTCAGAACGTGATATTTTATGTTTATTTTACTGGCTCAACCGATGTGTGAATGACATCCTTCGAGATTGTTCATTTCGTTTTGTTGGAAAGAAGCAGTTGTCTACTTGTTTGACCCGCTTCCTGAAAGGCCGTGGTCCCTTGCGTCCTTCGCAAGGCCAAGGCCAATTTTGTGTGAAGAGGCACTTTAGCGAAGAGTGCGCTCCTGGGGCCTCACGAAGGCCGCAGCCCTATTTTCTCCGCCGGCCGCTAGGAGAGCGCGGGATGTGGATGGTTTATTTTGTCTCTTCTTCGACTTTCTCGCGGGAATACATTCTCCGTACGTTTTAGCGCCCGGAGTCAAGTCAGTATATGGAATGGAAGCTCTTAAGCTCATTTTCGCAGAGAAATTCCTGGTTTCCTGAAAATCTATTCATCTCCTGATATACTTTCTTACATAAAATGATGACGTCACATCTAACTTGACACTAACACCGACTCGAATGCGTTCACTTTATTTTTTCATGTTGTCTGCTCGTTCAGATGCAATTTTGCTTATTAAAATTATGTTTTGTAAAGTTTGAAATAATTATTGATGATGGATAAGCCATCGAAAGCTGCTATTGTAATAAATAATATTGTTGGCAATGACGACTCATATTATTAATTCATTCAAAATGCTAACGAAAACTGCCCACAATACCAACATTTTGTAAAGTTTGCAAAACATCAGCATATATGATCCGAATTTCCAAAAGATATATTTTTGCTGGAGCACCTACTTTGTCACAAACGCCTCATTTGTAGGGCTACCCAACTGTAAATGAAGCAATAAATAATACAGGCTCCGGGATATCAAAATGACAAATTCGGAAAACATTTTCGCGTCCTGATAAAAAATACGTATTAAAACAATGCACTAATCGATTTATGGTAATACACAAATCGTTTTCAGAAGGGGCCTTTAAAGTCAGAATGAAGGTTCCTTCAGTTAGCCAACAAAATTGCTTTTGGATGCTCCTTGTTCCCGAAGACACCAGTTAATTGCAGCTGTCGGGCCGGCGGCAGTTACGCCATTTCACAGAACTAACACAAATTCAAATGTGGACCTTCACCTTCAATCGTCAGTTCGAAGATTGGTTTGCACTTTTGCTTCTCCAAATGTTTGGGCGTTGAGTCTCTCCTCCTTCAGAGTATGATTGAGGGCTTGTAAATAGCTCGCTTAATATGTTCAAATCTTTTAACTCCATATTTATAAAAAAAATACTCTTGTAATTATTATCATTTACTAAGCTTAGTTAGGCAGCAGCTTAAACCAGAGAGCTTCAATGAGTAATCTACATTAATTTAAAGAGACGTTTATGGGCTCATTTCCGCGAAGTGCAAATAAGTAAAGGCAACGGAAACAAGGTTGCTGCGGAAGATCGATCAGCTACAATCCGCGCTTCGAACCGATCGGCCACGGGGTCGCCTGGCCCTGCGGCGCCCGATGAAACCTTCATCGTGAGGTAGGGGGGGGACTAACTCCACCCCCTCCCACGAACCTGCCTACAACCCTTCGGCGTCTCCATGGCCACACGTCTTGTACTTTACCGCCTGTTGCGAATCATGGTGATAAAACTAATTAAATTTTGTAAGTGAGTTACGACGATGAAATGACACTTAAACGAATTATTTTCCATGTGTCAATAAGACAAAGTATATCCCAACTCTTTTGAGAATAGAACAAAAATAGTTCTCCTGTGTAACTTATAATTCTCTTGCAAAACTTTGTGAAGCTATTTTATTCGGATTAACGTCTTCACTACGATTGTCGAAAGATGATATGTTGACGACGTCAGAAAAGAAGTTAAAATGTATTTGTGGAAAATTTTTAAACAGATCGGAATTCTCGCGGGACTCGGCAACTTTGACATTAGTTCAAGACCAAATTCCACCCACACAGGCCTTTTCTTTTATTACTCATCTTTTTCGTCTATCCTGCACGTATTCTGTATTTTATAAAATCTCCAACCAATCGTGATGTAACTAAAAAAACTGGCACATAATTTACAAGGTTTGGTGTGCGAGCAGGTTGTGATTTCAAGCTTGTGAATGTTACAATAGAATCTCATTTAATCATTTTGTGTATCGTCTTGCCCTGCCATATCTTGGCCCGCCTCACCTTGTCCCCC
>BOPP01000130.1:222874-242715 GCA_017312745.1 Gryllus bimaculatus
GGGGTCTCACTGGTAACGCGCGGAGCGGAGCAGCTGGCACGTCCGACCTGCACCGCTGCCGGCTTGGGCAGTCACAGTGATGATGATTTTGGTCAAAATTTCAGTCGACCAAAGTCGGACGGACAAAACCAAAAGAAAAAGGTCTTCGTTTGACAGCCTATGCTTTTGGATGCTATCGGAAAAGTTCATTCGTGTTCACCTTGCCTATTCTATTTACCATTACGTTATCACGTCGAAAACCAGTTTCAATTTTTTTCTATTTGAATTTGACGTCAAAATTTGTTATCAAAAATACCTTCTCATTTAAATATTTTTCTTTGCCTCTCCAATTTTTGCAGTGTGATTCATGCAATAGAAGCTGAGAAAAAAATAAAACATGAAAAACACTTCGTATCTTTGTAACAGACTGATTTCTTGGGGATCTAAGACATTTTTTATTCTCTCTCATATGCGTATCGAGATTATCAATTTCGTTAGGAGACACTTTTCACCCTCTTATTCGACTATATCCTTTCGGTCAAAATCGGCTCCACTGTGTTTTCCGACTTAGACTGGCTCCCAGTTTCGATCTTGGCTTTATCGTTGCAGATGCCTGCTACTCATAGAAAATTGAGTAGGGACTTCTCTCAGCCCATTGTGAGTGGTGTGTCATTCAATTCCTCTACCAAGTTGGTATCTCTGAGATGGCTGGGCAGCCTAAAGAGACTGCAGTGTATAAATGTTCTGGAGGAGCTTTGTGTTCCGGTGTATGACGGTGTATTAGTGCAACCCGAAGGAAGTGAGGATAGGCCTAAATATTAAGGGTCAGCCTTAGAGAGAGAGTATACTCTCCCCTGGAATACAACTAAAAGTAATCGGGCTTGCCTGGGAGTCCTAAATTTAACACGAGTGCCCCTTCAGTGCCCCACTTGTCACTTGACACGACCTCCCGACAAGGCTACTTCGCCCCAGACCTCACTAACGTGTTCCGTGGTTATGACCTTTCGCTGCGTGACGGTTGAAGTTTCCGTGAGCCCAGCTCGTCCCGAGCCATTTATCCGTGTAATTGTTTCCGCGTTAGGTACTACAAGACGTCTTGGAGGGAGGGTTTGTGATATTGTGGATCGAGTGGCACAATTCCACACCCCCTCTTAAATTAATGTCTAAATTAATTCAGTCTAAAAGTGTAAATATGCATCTTACAAGTATTCTACCTAACCTTCTGAGCCAACCATCCCCATCTTGATCAGGTTTTTTTGTACATGTTCCCTGATCCTTTGAGTAAGTGCAGAAATTGATCCTTATTTTGTTCTGGATATACATGTACCTTGACTATCTGTGCCCTTTTCTTGAATTCTGCGGAATGTACATATTTAAATAGGCTTTTTCCGTTTTACCGGTGCAGTAAATCGAAGCCTTCATATAGCGCACGAGTGATAATAGCCTAAATCTGTACTTGACAAGTACTTTGCCTTTAGAAGTAGTTTTTATTACATAGGAGCCAATATTTTTATACCAATTCTTGCCAAAAATTACGTACTTATGTACATAATAATCTTAAAATGTTTAAGAGTTAGGGCAGACATCTTACAGCTCAAGAAACGGTGCACTTATTGCACATCTACCCGTAATACGTTGCAGCTTTCGCAGTGTTTTTACTTTAAATGAATTAAACAAACTAGAACTGAACATGACAATGAAACTAGTGATGCAATGAAGATATTTGAAATTATCGACGAAGAAAGTTTGAAAGATGGGCGTGAGTAGGATGGGCAACAGTAGATTATCGATATTAATTCCTACAAGTGAAAATACGAAATGAAAGCGAGTTTAAATTAAAAAAAATTGTTCAGCATTAAACTGTTTGATCTACATATCACATTCAACCTTCAGAATATTGTAAGCAGAAAATTTGAATAAACATAATTGTTCTCTTCCTCGTCCTCAAAAATTAGTGACTTTCAAACAATTTATTGTGAAGAACTTCGCATGAACTATAACATAAATAACTGGGTTATTTTATAATGATATTTCCACCAAATCACAAGATATTTTATGATTTAGTGACGGCTTTCCGTATGTAACGAAAATGCCGCCAGAATACACCTAATAACAGTGTTAATAATGTTAGTGACAAGGGTAAGTAATGAGTGTTTTAGCTTGCTTAAGAATTTTGCCACGTCGCATAACGAAGGAGGAGGACGAGGTCGCTCGTTTGAGAAATGCCAACTTCGCGAAAGTTAATTACCGTAGCGAGCTATCACAAGAACCTCAAAGCCTTGTGATTTTCGAAGCAGGTGTTCCTTTTAAGCGCGACGGGCATTTTAATACTTACGACAAACAGCCTAATGAAATTACAGAGCGTCGGACTGCTAGTGTAGTGCTGCGAGGCTCATTGAACCGAATATAACGTTCCGCGTGTGTCGCAGTGTGAGAGGGCGTATTCAAAGCGTTGTGTTGCTCTCGCCATCCACGCGACGCCGGTGAATGCACAGACGGCAACAGTCGGCGCTTGTCATTAACAAAGTGTTGTTTGCGAACAAAGTGTTGACTCTTGTCATTACGAGAAGTCGCCCGGACCTGCCTTACCTTGAGGCTCGAACTACGTGTTCCTGATCATACTTCCCACCATTTTATCTCACTTGAAGACAACATGTAAAAAGGTCTCAGCAAGCAAACGAAAGCGTTCTGGGAGATTTAAAATGAAAGGAGGCTTTAAAATCTGCATCAACATTTACAGGGAAGTACAGTCTACTGTTTGCTTTAAGCTGATGCATGTGAAATGAACCACGAATTATATTGCCAAAGTTCGTGAAAGAGATACATTTTAAATGTGAAATAAAATATTTTCGACAACATTATGGTTTCCATGCAATTAAAGGCCATAACAAGAGAAATAAATTTATTTCAATAAAGATATTATTGAATTAATTAGAATTAAACAGTATATTTCCAAATAATAAATACACCAGTAACACGTCTCGTACATCATCTCCTTGGTCAACCACAATAATAAGATGTTTTGATACCCCTTGATCTAATGAACAAATGTTGAGATTGTGCCTTGCTGTTTTTCTGGTCATAAATGCTGTGTTTTGCCATATCCGCGCATATATTCATTATATGTATATTATGAAATAAGTATGAATGATGTGTGAATGTAGAGGGAAAAATATCACTCATCTAAAAAGAACAATTTCCCCAGTACTTAGTTAATAACTCATAGCATGCCAAAGTACAGGAAATTTAACTTTAGAATTAGAATATTAAACTTAGTTATTAAGACAAAGCCCCTCCTCAAGCTGTTTAAGCCGCAAGGCAGCAGCATAGTATATTCAATCAATAGAAAATAAACTCTCGCCTCTACAGGGTTCCTGTGGAGGGGACAAAGCTAAAAAAATAAGGCTAGAGACTGCAAAACGATGCTGGCACATCATTTTGTAGCGTGAATCGCTCTTGTCTCCTCGTACTCTCTATTCCCAAATTTCCCTTGCAAACTCCGTCGCCTGTCACGGCTGCAACCTCCTTCCTTCAATATCAATGCCCACGTCACCGCCTTCACCCGTGAGGTCTGGCCCTTAGTGCCCAGGGCTGCAATGGAACAATGCAAGGGCAGCCTGCGTGGCGTTGGCGTCAGATGCAACGTTGTCGGGAGACGATGTATCCACGCGCATCCTGAAAGTGGTCGCTGTTCATTATGTTTATTGGAAAAGAAACTGTTATTTTGATGTCTGTTACTATGTCTATGACATTCACTGTCTCCCTCTCTCCTTCTTTCCTTTTTATGTATCCAACCTTAAGTAAGTACTTATTTGTTTTTCAGGGAACCGTTCTTCTTCTTAGAAAAACATTATTACTACAACATTATAAGTCTCCCCATTGTATCGAAAAATATACACTGAATATACACTATTGAAATCTTTGAGCTGACAATAAATTACCAGACAAAAATGCACATTTTTTTCAGAAGTCAGCAGTTTTCTTTGTTGTTCCTCTGCGATGTTACAGTATTATTTCGTCTACATTATAACGTGGGCGTGCAACTTCTTTAACAATCTTTTTCACGAACATTTCTTAAAGAAGTATTATCAATATACTCAGATTATTTTTAGCACGTATGCTGCAAGTTAATTGTCATTCAGATAACGCATTGGTTGTGAGCGATATTGCACATTATGAAATGTAAATAGCATAAAGTTGTGCGTCCACAGTAGCATTATAAAGAATTCCAGATTCAACGATGGTTTATTTTTGACTTCTGCTAAGCAGACGGGTTAAATGATCTCAGAAAGATCCCTGGATTAGAAAATTATAGTGGCTGCTCTGATAGATTAGTCAACTATCAACTCCAAGTGGTTTCCAGTACAGGAACTCAAACATCGAACCACGGAACCTTTCTATACCACCCTTGCACCAACGCCACCATCCCTGTGCTAACGTTATTGTCCCGGCGATGGAAATTACCTTATGATTACGAAACAATCTGACACTAGAGAAAAAAAATGATTTCGTATAACACTGAAAAAAAGTAAAATTTTTTTACAAAAAAAGTTTCGCGAATCCACAAACCTACTACAGTATGTATTTAGTACAGTTCATTACGTACCAAGAATTTTAATAAAGGTTTGTATTCCATGACTAACAAGTCCGCGACCGAAGTCAGTATTGTACGTGCACGTTTTCTTGAGTCCCGGAGCAGCTATCCCCACTCCTTCACTAATATTAGTTGATTTAAGAATAAATAAAAACAACGATCATTGTTGGCACAATCTGATAACAAGAAACGTTCGCTTTCATGTAATTGAAATTATTTTGCATTGTAAAACGAGCCAGAGATTTGGTATAACAGTTCTGTTGAAGAAATAACCAACCTCCCCACTCCACTTGCATCTAGCTACATGGGGGCTCAAGAAAACGTGCGAGGGTAATATCTACTTGGCTGCCCGGAAGACGTTACGTCCTAGGCACAGATTCAAACCTTTCGGTCCCAATTCTCCGACGTTTCTCTGAATAAAATGCAAAGTTCTATTGATTTATTTCTCTATTTTACATTATTTTTATTAGTGATTCTGGGGGCGTCAACTACTAAGGTATTTAGTTCTGTAAGTGAAGTGCATGTTTTTATTGCGGGAGGTGATCTTCTCCCACTGGATAGTGAGACCCCGCGTCGGCCACCCGTCGACTCGCTTGCATTTCCCCAAGCAGATATCTCCCGCCAGTGGAGCACTGCCTCAGCCGGGACAAACTCTATGCTCCCAACGTGTGTGGTAGTGCAGTGCATGTAAGACGTCGCGTGATTGCGTAAAGGGTGAAAATAGGATAGGGAAGAAAAAAGAAAGATACCGAACAGCCTGCAGTCCGTTTGTGAGGGTACTGCTCCGGTATTCGCCTGGCGTTGATCGGAGAAACCACGGGAAACTGCCGATCAGAGTAGTCGGCCGTCATACTTCTTCTCCAGACAGGGTCTGAATCCGATCTATATAACTAGCGTCGAAATTCTTGCCAGCATCTGGATTCGAATCTTAGAAACTCTCGGTTAGCGGCGCTGCAGTGATATCAATTGGCATGGTATGAGGAAAGTTGGGATAACAAAATAAAATATTAGCATTTTTCTGTCAGAAACCAAATTGTTCTGTAAGCTTTGGATTAAACTTCGAGTTCCTGGGTATCTAGTGCAACTACGGACACCTCTTACATGGCCGGAAGCTGCGTACTTCTTTCCATTTCCGCGCGCTTTGGAAATTAGTAATATAGACACTCAGATGTCAGCCCCCGCTCCACACAGGTGTGAACCGGTCGTAAGAAGAGGACAGCGAATGGATCCGTTAATCCTTCCGCAGCTCCGCGTCCTCCGCGCCAAGAAGCAAAAGGCGTCTCCGCGCACCTGGCCACCCTCCGGCCAGAGGGCGGATTTCTCGTGGGAGCGAGGGGGCAGTGAGGGGGAGGGGCGGATAATTTCCCGGGAGGCACCGGTGCTTCGCTCGACTCCCGCTGGCCGGCGGCGGCGGCCCCGCCCCCTCGTCTCTTTCGGCGAAGCGGCTGCAGAGCGGGGGTGGGGACGGGAGCGTGGGAACGGGAGGGGCGGGGGGGAGATGAGGCCAGGGGTACGGGGGCGGGGTATGATGAGCGGGTTGTATTAGGTGGGTGTATAGGTAGGGTGTGACGGGGCGGGGTGGTGACGGACGGTAGTGACATACGCGGTATATGGGACAAGCGGGTGTACTCCGGGTGGAAAAGGGGTGGGGACAGGGGGGGTGTGAGAACCGGGTTGACGGCTGGAAGGGGCGGGCTGGGACGAGCGGGGTAAGTGACGGAGCGGGTGAAGGGGGCGGGGTAAACGGGGAGGGTGAAGAAACGGGGGGCGGAGTGAAAACGGAGGCGGGGTGAAGACGGGGCGGTGGTGACTCGGGATCGGTTGCACGCGGGTAGTACGAAGCTGGTTGGACGGGCGGGTGAAAAGGGGGCGGGGTGGTGGACGGGATCGGTATGACAGGAGGTTGGAACGAAGCTGGTGTGACGGCGGAGGGTGAGAGGCGGTAGTGACGGAGGGGTGGTAAAGGGTGGCGTAAGAAGGGGCGTTAACCGGCGGGTAGACGGGCGGTGCAGACGGGCGGGGGTGAAACGGGGGTTTGAAAGACGGGGGCGGGTGAAGACGGGGGGGGGTGAGACGGCCTGGTGAAGACGGAGCGGGTGAAGACGGGGGGTGGGGTGGGGGTGACGATAGGACGGGCGGACCGAAGCGAGCGCTTTGGCGACCTGATGTCAACGGCCTTGCGCAGACCGGTGATAGGGATCTCGCAACATGGAAGAAACCACCAAGGCCACTGTAGGAAGAGCAGCTCTCGCAAGCAACAGAGATATCGAGTTTTTTAACGCCTTTATTCCTTGAGAGGTTCACTTAGTAAACGCTGAGCAAAGCAACAACTTCTCAAGTTCAAGAAATTCTATCTCGAAGGGGGAGGTAATCTATAAATAATATTCACTAACTATACCCAGAAGTATACTCTCAACTGTTTCTTTTTTATTTTAATTCTACCTATTCCGGTACTTGGAAAACATCATAAAATTCAACACCAACCAAAATTTCTGAAATCTATATTGTAAGATCAGAAGCATTATTTTGTACATACTTATATATAATTCAGGATGAAATGTAAAGAACAAGTGAAGGTAAAAAGCTGGTACTTTGAATAATTTGTGTGGGTAAGGAGACGACAGCACTTTTTTAACTGGTTTAATCAATATATTTTGAGCTAATAATAATTGAGAAATGAAACACAAGTTCCTAATCAAAATCATGCGAAAATGCAATGTGAACCAAATAATTTCTAGTCATATTAGGTTTATTTGGGGAGCGTTTCACCCTGTCTCGACTAGAGTGATATTTGCAACGTGATGTGATGTTTCTCTCGCATTCCTTGTACGTTTTCTGTTGGGGGAAGATCTTAAAGGTATATAACGTGGTTCGGAAGAATATATCAACAAATAGCAAAATTAGACTGTGTTTTAAAAATAATTGTAAATAATGGTATGATATTAATAAGATTTCAAACAACATAATGGGCTTCATTAAATCGATATAATAAATTTATCTACATTATGAGGGATAAATATTTCATATTGCTTTTACAATTACTGTGATACGCTTTGGATAATTTTAAATATTTACATTATCAAGCTCATACGTGTTAGAAAATGACTGCTGTTTTTTAATCAACTGGTGAACATTTAATCAACTCTTCTATTAAACAAGTTCTAATTTATACTCTTTCAACCTACCTCTCTAGAATGAAATTACAATGTACTGATGGTAATACTGGTAATTGAGTTAAAAACAACAATACCTTACTTACCCCCGTGCCTGACTGTGTGACGCACGCATGCATGACGTGAGCGTCGCGTCCAACGGACGGTTACCTCGCGGCCAAGTGAACGGCGACCGAGACCCTTTCGTCGACGCTGCAAGCGGTCCGAGCCACGAGGGCGGGCGCGACGACAGGCGGCTTTGATTAGCGGCGAGAGGAGCAGGGGGCGGCGGCCGCTCATTTGGGATTAGCGCGCGCGTGGGCGAGACCTCCTCCTCGCCTTCCCCCCTCCCTCCCCCGCCCCCGCGCGGCGGCGAAGGTGGCGCCGCAGACTCATTTGCGGCGGCACATTCAGCGCGAAGCGTATTAGGCTCCGCCGCCGCTGATGGAGGCTATTTGGGCGAGCCACTCGGAGGCGCTTCAGCCGCCCTGGGCTTCGGGAAATGGAGTTCCTTTTTTTATGTCAATTTTCAAATGTACTTTGGTAGAAAATAGAGAACCTTCGGACGTGAAGGGAAGGATAAAAAACTCGAGCTATCCAGTATTTTGGCAGAACGAAATTCAAGTTGGTGAATTCTTGATTGAAAAAATAGGATGGGAATGAGAAAGTTACAGTTTTCAAGGAACATATGCTTTCCGTAATTCACTAACCTATTTGGTGTCTTGTTAAACGCGAGATTTTATTTTTAATTGGTATTGAAGTGCAATTGTAGTCACACTTTTAATAATGCTAGAGTGAAAATATATTCTTACCGAGGTTGAACCGTTGCATTAATCTCAGCGGAATGAAAACGTGGCCAGTGCAGCAATATCTACACATCTGATGATCCATCACAACACAATGTTTTCTTTAAAAATACGAACGTAAGTACTTGGAGACAACAGCATTTTCTTTTACTCGTTGTGTTGCCGTCAGAATTGAATAATAACTATAATTACTTCAGATTTTAATTTAGTAATTAATTATTAACGTTCAAAACGCTATTTACTTTCTTATCCCATTTCCGTTTGTCGAAGTGTACATACTCCCATCCATAAAAGTATTCGTATTTCTGAGGCTGCAATTTTGTAGCTGCAAATTTTCCTTCTTTTAAACTATGTAATCAAGGCAAGCCTATGTGAAACATTATCCGTTCTTTTCTGTTTAATGTGCTGCTAATACTATAACAGTTAAATTTATTCATGTTTGTTTCATTTGTTAAAGTTACTCTTGCTGGTTATTGAAAGAAATGCAGATATGCTCCACAGCGCTGAGTTTTTAGTATGGAAGAAATTACAATATTTCAATATTGCGTAACTATTTCCAATAATATGAGGAAGTATGTGATCTTGTCGCACCTCTACTTTTTCTTAACATGAGAATGAGGGAGATAATATTGAACTTAAATTTTTCACCAACTCATTTTAACTAAATTTATTTAATTACCCACAACAGGGTGAAGTCCCAACTACAATAGGTATTACTAGATAAAAACAAACAAGATAGATAATCATCAATTTCAAATGAAATCACAGATATCCAATCAGAAAAAAACAAATTTTAGAAAAAAAATATAAAGCATAACACACCAGTAAGATAAACGAAAATAGAAACATTATATCTTCAATATAGTCGTTACAAAAATATAACTAAAATGAACATACAGTGAGAATTATAGAAACAAACATTAAAAACCCATCATCAAAATAATTTGGACATAATAGCAAACAACACATAAAATAAAATATCTATATTTAGTGATGAATCAATATTTTATTGAAATTTTGTTTATATTTTAGAAAAGAAAAACTGAAGTCCAAATCCCCCACTCTACTCAACTCATTGAATTTAGAGGACATTTTCAAAAGTGGTCAATTTTTGTGCGATGTTGTATTTGGTTTGTTAAAATATAATAATTATTGTGCTCTCAAATTTGATACTCGTGCATTAAATGACAATTGTGACATCAATTCACAGTTATCTGATAGACCATGGACTATTTTAAATAAAAACAATTTCTCAGAAACGACTTTTCCATTGGTAAAATTAACTTGAATTCTTTAACTAAAATATTATAAGAAATTTCATAAGCACATTGCTTGAAATTCTTTTTGTAAAACAAATACCTCGAGAATCGTTTTTAAGTTTTTCAATTTGGTTACTTAGTGAATTGCAATAAGGAGACCAAATAACTGAAGCGTATTCCAATCTTCTTGTAGGTGAAATTTAACATATTGGTCTCTATTTATTAAATATGAGCTCATTAACTTTAACATTGCTTTTGAAAATTCGAAAAAAGATAGTTTAGATAAAAGTATTTTGTGATTAATCTTGGAAAAAGCTTTAAAATAATCTTTGTAAATTGTATCAATTGGAACTCTGTGGTCTAACCTGCTTAAAACATACTGAACAAAAATTTACAAGATTTGTGATAGTAGATCTAACAGTAATAAAACCAAGTTAGTAACCAGTTAAGCAACATTTAAGATGGTTAAAAATTTTAACATATATTATTTGATCAATACTTTCGCAGCAGAAGATTTCATAGAAATCGGTCTATAATTTTCATTTTTTATAATAGTACCAGATTTAGGGAATACACTAGTAAGTTTCCTCTTCATAGGAAGTTTTTCAGTTTGTAAAATAATATTATAAATAATGTGTAAAGGATAGAATAAAGGAATTGCAAGTGTATCGTTCATATTTTTAACATGATGATTTTCTACATTAAATTTCCAACATTTTTAAAGTGCTGTGTTAGAACGCCTCCTAACACATTAATTGATTGCTTAATCTATTTACGTTCTTGGCTGACCAAGAGTATTTACAGACTGAAAAACGTAATATTCTTCAACTTTGAGACAAACTGTCAAATAGGATTCGTAGATCTTTAAGTAAGATTATCAATATCTTGGTATTAGTATCATTCATTATCTTGTTCTTCCCGACTGTTCCTGTTTCGAACTACTGTCACTGGAGCTCAGCTCTAGGGGTAACAAAATAAAAATGTTCCACAATAGGAGGAATTTCCCTAATAAAAAGAGATCGAGTTGTGAGTGAATGAAGCGACAAATAACCACATTTCATTTCATAATGGTACCTGGCGACGAATTTTACATCAAGCGCAGGCCGGATGAATATCGACTACCACACATTATTTACAGAGCATTGCATTTTTATATTGAAACAGAGCAGACAGATATCATATTACAGCACAAACAAAAAGAGTGCTGTTGTCATGAATATTTCCAAAAGGGTGCACAACGCGTGGAAGCCAAGCAAAGGGGGAATGGGACGGGTAAAGGTCACGTGCTACGGGTTCAGAGTTATACGCTTGAGAGTGGACTGTGACGAACGGTTTAATCTAGGCTCACGCCCTCTGTCGAGGTAATTTAGGATTATCCACTTGCGGGCCGGCAAATTTCTTTCCCTGGCTCTTCACATTAGATCCAGCGATCCGTGTAATTCAATTTCAAAAGAGATTCCCAACGAGAGTCGCACCCAGAGTAAGGCGAGGTATTTCCTCGTGAACATCGTCGTTATTAATGTGCAATAAAATTACTTTAAATACATGGAGAATTAAGTAAAATCCGTAAAGTCAAATGAGGTTAAGTCGGTAATTATATGGGAAAATCATCAAAGCATAAAAATGTTTAAATCATCAGATCACACATTTTTACGATCTGATGATTCAACTCATTTTGAGATCATCGTCGCACCAACCAGTTGTCTCAGCTGTCAGAATATATTAATAATTTTTTAATATACAAATAATTTAGCGCGAAATTAGACATGCAGTGGCAATTGACATCAGTTCAGGTCTTTGTGTCATAACATGAAAGAGCAAAATCAAACTATTGAACTTTTAAATCGTTTAAAAAAATATATCTATATTGAGCGAGAAACTCTTAATTCGAAGATAGTCAAATAATTTATTGAACATTTAGTTGAAGTAGTATTGCGTTCAATGTGATACATTTTCCTGGTAACTTTGGCCATGCCAAAAACGCAAAAGACACAAAATAAAGAAGCGTGTATACTTATATTCCAACCCGACGTACCTTCAACACTTTCGTTTTTACTGACGTTTTTATTTCCCGCACAATAAAATTGTCATGAAGGAAAAGAAGTCAATGACTGCAAATGAAATGCTGGGGTCCATTGCTCATAACAGAATATCCCAACCATTAAAGCTAGCTATTGATTTTGTAAGCGCTGAAAGAATGAGAAATAATTGGCAATCTTGATTCTCGTTAACTGGAATCTCCTCTTTAAGCAGAGATAATGTGTTAACAAAAAATCTTGTTGCCCAAACAAGCTCAGAGAAATCTTGAAATGACTCACAACACACTTCTTTCTGTGGTCAAAATTAATGGCACGCAAGGATAATTTTTTGATCTTATAATGTTTCATCAGTGTCCAAAGTTATCCAGTTCCCTGAGATGCTCGGACCACATTTCCGAATTCGGTAGCACAAACACATAGCTGCTGAGTTTCAGCCGTGTTCTTGTGGTATATGTTCATATTGTAGGCAAATGAGTGAAATAATGTTGAGCAAAATATGATAAATATTTAATGTAATTTATATGGTCAGTAGAGAGAGGATAGAGGAGAGAGAGAGAGAGAGAGAGAGAGAGAGAGAGAGAGAGAGAGAGAGAGAGAGAGAGAAACAGAGATAGAGAGAGAAAATACCGGGGTGCACAGAGAAAGACTAAAAGCTGCTGTTGCTGCACTGAATTACAACACTACCTTACAAAATTCTTTACCTTCGCCACGGACCTCCCTGGACGAACCAAATATAAAATATTTAAATTCCTAAATATATATACGTATTTGTTATATTAAATACAATTATTTAAAAACAGACAAATCAAAATAAATTATTTAACACATATTAAATTACATCACATCATTTCTATCCCAGGAATTGCGGTCCTCTTCAGATTACAAGTGTCTAACACTTAAGGACATTTAAACAAAATTTAGTTAAATTATATGAGCCATCTGATCTAAATAAATTTAATTTTATCAAAAACACGAAATCTCTTCGGCTGCTTCAGAACATGAGCAGCGGCACCAGACGTATGAAGATATGCCTAACATGTGCCTGTGCCTGTTGCCGAACGTCTTAAGCAAACCCTGTATGTCGCGAAAATTAAGCAGCCAAGTCACTGCTGGTCTCTGAATGGGTGACCGTCATGGAACCCCAGACATTATCGGCCTGAGCCTCTGGCCGATAAGAATAAAAATCAATGACTTACGACTTGACGTGTGACCGACTAAGATCGAGGAGAATTAGCCCTCATTCAATGTGCAAAAGAAAAACGCTCGGAACGTTGTTACACAAGTAACATAATTAAAAAGAAAATGGAAGCAAATATCCAATGCGTAATGCTCTTTATGCGATGTTTCTCACCACACGTTTATTGACAAAAAGTACTCATCTTGTAACCCTCAGTATGCTCTAAAATTTATATCATTTATGTTAGACACTGTATACGTAATTTTGCTATTATTTTAGTAAATTTGGTTCCCCCCCAAAAAAAAGAGAATTGTAGGAAAATAACCCTTGTTAAGAAAAAGTGAAGTTAGTAATTGTTAAAGACTAAAATTCTAAAACAAGGATGAGGGAAATTCCCTTACTTCTTATAAAACGTGGAACATTGGAACGGGCAACAGTACACGTGGTTGCCTTACAAGGCGCCGTTTTCGAAACATCCTATACCATGGAGATTGGATGCCGGCACTGTATCGCGAGTTGTCTGCAGTACGCACACGAACACACCATAAAATCCACCGCATTGTCTCCACGGAGAATTTTCGGAAACTCTGTCTCGAACTGCATTAATACCGTTTTGAAAGAGCGTAGCGGCGGCCGTGGAGGCGGATTGCGTGGCCGTCCTATTTGTCGCCCGTCGAAGCGGGGCCGCGAGGGCGACGCGGCGCTGGCGAGCGCAGAGAAAGCTGCCGCAGCAGCAGCAGCAGCTCCGACGTAATTCCAGTCCAGCGGCGAAACAAAGCGCGGAAGTTGGTCGGCCGGCGCGGCTTCGGGTGGATGGACGAGGCGGGGCGGAGGGCGACGGTCCCCGAAGGGCGACGGAACCACACCAGCAAGCCGGCGCCCCCGGATCATGGACTTGCCCCCGCGGGCAACGCCCGGCAAACCGCGCGCTGATGCGTTGCTTGAATTTATTTTGTTTATTTGACGTCAAAAAAACAACAGTTAAAACTGTGTGTGACGTACAGTGCGATAGGAAAATCTCTCCGCAATGGCACCGGTGGCTGGTGGGGGTGCTAGCAACGCAGGTTATATCTAAATCACGAACTGCAGCTTATCAAACATGAAAACGTAAATCGCTAACTCAGTACAATCGTAACAGGGGCTGCAAATGTTTTTTCACTGGTTTACTTGTGATCTGGTCGCTGCGAACACAAATGTCATTTTTAATAAAAACCTCTGTTTCGGCTCATTGAGGAGAGACATTCTTGAAGCATGTTACAATGAGGAGAAGTGTATTCCGTGCAAGTGTTCATAAATTCTTCCGTAACCCGCAAACAATACACGTGGAAACGTTTTCGTAAAATTTCATAATAAAATATCAACTCCGGTGTAATACAAATTACTTGTAAAAGAAAAACGCTACAGATTTTGGGTATTATCCCTTCTCCCCCGTTGACAAGAAAATCTACTTGATGTTGCGAGAACTTGAACGTTAATTTGAATAACTGTAGTAGTCACTGAACTCAAGAAATAGAGTGTGTTTATAAACAGTGAAGTAGCATTTATGTCCAGAAGCAAAACAGGGGACTGATGAGCATTCGCCCAAAGTATCTGTAAAACAGGACGGCAAACCTGATCGAGATGGAGATAATTACCCACAAACTGAGGTACAATAGTTATTACAGATATATTTAATTTTTTGAATTATACAGTCGAAATGGTAAGTAAAAACGCGTTTGCTGTGCACATCTTCCCCGTTTGTTGAACGTCGCATATCGCAACCGTAATGATCTTCGGCGTGTTGTGCATTTGATTTCTTCAATTTATTTTCTTCCTCCTCGTCATTTAAGATCTACCGAGATTTCGTGGAAGATTAGTTTTTGTTGAGACACTCCTCTGAGGTAGACGTGTAACATGTTTGAATTATCGTTTATATTTTCATGTATATTTGGGTATCGTTATAATTATATTAATTTTCGTATCTTTGTGATATGAGATGCACGTAGGATGACTTGGCGTATGTACACTGCGGCTTTCCAATGTTACTATTTGAATTTGGTTCGTTTCCGGGAGTTCTGTAGTACCTGTGAAAGAATAGATGGTCAATTTTTCAGATGGAAAACACCCTCCACACAAGTTTGAGATCGTTTTACATGCGTCCTGACATATTTAATTACCGTGCAGAGTTGTGAAATGGGAGCATCTCCTCGCTGTATCTCTGGGGGCAATGAAAGTAGCCCCAAAAGTATTTTTGACTGGAAGGTCCCCGAGTTCGACACCCGATGGTGATAGATTTTCGAAATTAGCCACGTTGCTTGCTGAATTCAACCACCGCGTTGGCTGCATCTTCGCCGAATTCTACCTATTCACGTGAAATCTACCTGTTCACGTTCCTGATCCGTAGTTATTCGTGGTTTCTCTTATCAATACTAAGTGAAAGCCCTAACAAACAGGTCACGAACCGCGCGCGATCTTTCCCTCCTCTTCCTTTTATCCTCCTCTCCCCTTACACAAATACACATGCACTGCACTACCTCTTCATGTCAGTACTTCGAGCCTAGTTGGAGCGGTGCTCCGATAAAGAAGGTACATGGATGGGAACCTCCCGCAAACCCACGTGCAAATCGGCGCCGAATCTTCCGTCCCAATGGTGAGGGAACACCGCCCCCTCCCAGAATATAAATTCACTACACTTGCGAGACTAATGACCATAGAAGTAGACGCGTCCGTCAACACAAAATACTGAATGAATTGAAATGTCTAATTTCCCTCACCGCAAATACTAGGTTGAATTTAGCCTGTGTCGTACGAGAATTATAGCTGGCTGCTCTGATCGGAAGTTTTCCGTGTTTTTTTCTATCAACACCAGGCGAATACCGAAGCAGTACCCTGACAAAGGGGAACGGACCACGCGCGATCTTTCTGTTCGTTGCCCTAACCTCATCCTTTACTTACACTCGTACTTACATGACCTAAACTAACTCGCATGTTGGGAGACCAGTCAGGAGCTTTGATCCTGTCTCGGCTGAAGCGGTGACTCACTGGTGAGAGACACCTGATTGGGGAAATCACCGCAATCTGGCGGGTAGGTTGGCGCCGGATCTCTCCATCCAGCTGTGGATGATCCCAGCCATCTCCAGCGATAAAAATATGCGCTACACTTACGGGACTAATGGCTTACTTGTTGACACGCCTGTGATCTCTAATCAACAAATCATCTGCGGTCAGGGCGTGTCCCGGCGTACCAAGAGACCTGCGGCATCGGGTGCCAAGCACCTGCGTGCTCCGCTTGACAAAGTTGTTCTGCGCGGAAGGCGAGCGGCCGGGGTCGCCTCGGGCGCAGAGGCTGCGCGCGGCGACTCGCAGCTGTCTCCCGGAGGCGGGGAGATTATCTCCAGGGCAACGGGAGAGGGCTTTGTCTCCCCCGGCGTCATTTAACCTTCACGCTCGACCCGGATTGTCGGGTGGTTTTTGTTCCTTGGACGCGAAAGGGCGAAACAGAATCGCACTTCGCACAGATTACTTTTGTGCCTCGCTGCGAAGGACAGATCTTTGGTAAGCGGCATTAAAACTTCTAAAAACTGCCGTTTATTTGGAAAAATACCGTGATAGGTAGTGTTTAAGCAGAGCGTTTCTTTTTTTCCTTCGTAAGAGATATTTATTGAAAGCTTCAAGAATTTCTCATATAGAATAAAGCGATAATATGGTATGACATACATTATGATATACATACTTCATTTTTAGAGATTTAATTCTTAAAATTATTAAGAAACAATAGGAAACTGCGGAAAATATCAAAGAGCGTAGAAGACGCTAATTGAAGCATTTTAGATTAATGTAATATATTACATTGTAACTGTTATATTACGACCTCCCAAATAATATAAATTCATGTGAAATATACATAATTTGAGGATATAATAGTCATACAATAGGTTACTATGATCATGGAGTTTGTTAGGAGAGACATAGGGAAAAAACATAGACGGTAATCACAAGTTAATATGTCTGAGTAATTATAATGAAAAAAAAAAATATTCTGAAAACTTGTGTTGGAGCAATTTATGTTCTTAAGTTGGCAACCTATCGTTGACGATTTTAGTATGTTGATTATCATTAGATAGGTATTTGAAATTATAGTTGATTGATAAATAGTACAGGTGTTAAATTAAATCCGAATTATTTGTGGGCGGCCATGGGCGGTAGTCAAACTGATGTGTTCTGGTTCATTTCAAAATATAACATTCTTTAAGTTGAAATTAAATATTATTATTTTAAAGACTTCTTCGTAATTGGAGAAGTGACTTATAAAGAAGCCTTTAGGTGAGTGAATTCAGCAGCCGCTGATGGGAAAATAAATATCTGTCAGTACGCTTTGCTGGGCTCTTGTAACGCACGAAATCACCAAGGGAGATAGCGACAATTATATAGTTGGAGAGCATACTTCGTACATCATGGGAGAAAAAACTCCACTTGGCCTTCTCCCCGTCTGCGACGAATTCCCATTGGGAAATTCGGATGATTGTTGTAGATTTTTTCGCGTATAGACCAACTCGTACCACGCGTGTACCCTGCTTCAGCAGATCAAGAACCTTTATCTGGGGGGGGGTCAGAATTTTAAACTAAATTCCCATTTTTATTCCCCAAGGTTGTTAGCCCTGTGAGCATGGATCAAATGATGATGATGATGATAATAATAGTGAAAGATGAAAGGACGACACACACACATAGACATATGCAAATACACTCATGTCCGAGAGGGGACTCGTACCCCGCGACCTTCTGGCCCGAGATCGCTAAGACACTATTGCCCTAACAATCTTGGCCGTCTTCACCTGCTTGTTGAAGAATATTATATTCTCTTTCTTTCTCACAGTCCTTCTTTCCAGAGGCAGCCAAACACACTCCGCTGCAAGGAGGATTGCCTATATTGCAGGCGTCGAGCGGATCAAACGTTCTCTTCTCCCAAAACAGCCGTTTTCTTCCCTCGTTTCTCGACCTAAAATGTGAGTCGGTCCTATGTAGCACCCCTATTGCTCACTCATATGCATTACTAGGCTAAGGCGAAGAAAAATACGACAATAAAGAAACCATGAAAAAAATCATCAGTAGGTCAAGTTGATGGACCTGACATGACGTGCCGTCAAGTCTTAACCGGAAAAGAGAGCGTTTGCTATTTATCTTCATCATCGTGTTCTTACTCATAGATCTTCATTTTGTTTTTATCACATTTTCAACGCCCTGGTTTCATGTAAACAAAGAATATGTTCGTACCTCAATGAATATCTACAACGGTGTGGATGTACAAAATAAGTCAGTTTGTACTTGGATAGAAACACTTCGTGAATAAAATCGAAAAAAACAACAAAATGGAACGAATAAAACTATGACAAGAGCTTAACAAGCTTTACGTTCCTCCACTTTCTCTTCAGGAAGAGAATGTACCCAAAGTAACCCATTGCATGATTAGTATGCTCTCTGGACTTCCTCAAAACAAAGTACACGACACAACGACGACGATATTTCAACCACATATTCATGAGAAAAGGTCCTTTTGTATTGAACAGTCTGGCGTGTCATATCTGTATCAGAATAAAACAAAACCGTAGATGAATGATTCTCAATAAATACAAATTTCTTAGTTAGTTTGGAAACTAATGTACAAAAAAAGTCTTCCAAGGGATGGCATGTGTAACATTCCGGTGAAGTCGGTGACACTTGGAGAGTATGTATTCTCCTAAAACAGCTTAAGGCCGTTCGGGGATCTCTCAGAGTAATACCGGATGAGCATTTGCCGGGCACGCCGTTGTTGTGAATCGCTCGAAATTCTGCTTGTAAATATAGAGATTTTTTGGCAATTTACATTGTCGTTGTACATTATTTATGAGTTCGTATGGGTATTATAAATTGTTCTGGCCTGACTTCCCTCATAGACAACGTGAACCTCTTAGATATCTGAGTAATGTGAGTCACTCTATTTTTGGACAGCTACCATTTCTTCATTTATGATCCAGAGTTTTACTATTAAATCGGAGAGAAAGAGTCGCCTTTTAGGTTTTGTTTAACATGTTTATTCTTATAATTCAGTTGAAAAGTGACGCCGGTGTTAACTGTCGAAGAACGGGCCAGAATAGCATTTCGTTTTGAGATCTCGGGATCTGTGGTGCAAGTACAAAAGTAGTGGACGGGGGTCAACGATGAATCCATTCAACGCAGAATGCAAAGACATTTAAAACTGTCATTTCAAATTGCTAACAACAGGGAGTATGACCGATTAAAGGAGATTAGGAATTCATTCAACTTCGAGGAAAGAAAACAATGTTAGCAGAGTTCGTGAGGAGCCCTAAAAATTCACTGTATGGCCTGTATGCTCACAGTGGAACAAGCCACAGCGTAGTATTTACTTGGCTGTCTAGGTGACGCCGCGTCCATAGTGAAGATGCCGACGTTTCGGTCGCTATTCTGCGACCTTCCTCAGAGCGTAATTCATTACTCAGAGCATTACGCCCTGAGGAAGGTCACAGAATGGATCTGGACAGCCAAGTAAACACTGATTCCAGCCGCGGAAGACTACGCTCTCAAGCCACAGCTTCTCTTCACGCAGGACGGAGCATCTGCACACTTTGCAAATGATGCCGGCGAATGGCTGCAGGATCATTTCACAGGTCGTTGGATTGGCAGCCGTGGTGCGCATGAATGGCCAGCGAGCGTCCCTCATTTAACGCATTGCGATACTTTCCCTGAGGTGGGATGAGAGGATTTACATCAGAAAACCAAAGAACATTGATGAATTTGAAGCAACAATATAGTGCGTGTTAACCAAAGTTCTACGAACCATTATGTGGGCACACAGCAT
>BOPP01000130.1:243615-263783 GCA_017312745.1 Gryllus bimaculatus
TTCTTTTCTGTTAAAATTGTTCTTATGTTTGTAGATCTCGATGGCTTCCATTTGGAGTCTCTTGTAGTGGTGTGTGGTGGTGGAGAGAATATCCGTGGCTTCAAAGCCACAGCTTTGTATTTACTTGGCTGTCCGGGTGACGCCGCGACCACTTTCCGCCGTTCGTACGCCTTCTTTCGGAAGGGAAGTAAAGCCGTCTGCCCCATGCTAGTAGATTTACTTACTTGTAAAATGCAAGCCTAAGCCTAAATGACGCCTCTGAGCTAAACTCAAATCGCCCGTTTCTTGCCCAAGCAATACTTCCTTTCTCTTTGCTAGTGGGTGAAAGGAGCGAAGCAAAATTTGCGTGATCAGACGGAAGAGCGGGCGTGATGGCTCTAGTCTGCCCACGTAAAAGAAGGCATTAATTCAATTCAATTCTATGGTGAAGGTGCCGACGTTTCGGTCGCTTTTCTGCGACCTTCCTCAGGGCGTAATGCGTAATGGGCATTATGCCTTGAGGAGGGTCGCAGAATGGCGACAAAAACGTCGGCACCTTCGCCATGGACGCGGCGTCACCCGGATAGCCAAGTACATACTGACTCCGGCCGCGGAAGCCTACGCTCTCAAGCCACAGCCTCTCTTCACGCAGGACAGAGCACCTGCACATTTTGCCAATGATGTCGGCGAATAGATACAGAATCATTTCACAGGTCATTGTATTGGCAGACGTGGTGCGCATGAATGGACAGCGAACATCCCTCATTTAACGCATTGCGATAGTTTCTTTGGGGGTGGGCTGAGAGGGTTTACATCAGAAAACCAAAGAACATTGATGAATTTGAAGCAACAATATAGTGCGTGTTAACCAAAGTTCCAGAAACCATTTTGTGGGCAACAGCATCGAACGTACCTGTTGGCTTAAAAAAATACATTGCGAATGCTGAACCTTACGTGGAGATAAAGTGGCAATTACGTGGCTCAAATAAAGAAATTACAACAATCAAAAAATAGGGGTGGCGTATCAGACACATGTACATAGATTCATCGAAGTCGTTTGGCTAATGCGCATTTTAACCGGCTGCTCTGAACATTAGCCATACTTTGGACTTTAGCCGTAACATGTACGTGGGATTCGCCTTGCACCTTCTTCTTCTTCTTCTTCTTCTTCTTCTTCTTCTTCTTCTTCTTCTTCTTCTTCTTCTTCTTTTCCGCGGAGATCGGGGAGTGCGGGTTGGCGGGCGTGAGCAGAAGCGACGGCGCCCTCCGCCGAGCAGGGCAGAGCACAGCAGAGCGACGCGTTGGCGCAAATTGAGGGTGGCCTTATCTCCGGAGAAAGCCTCGCCCCCCTCCCCCCCTCAGCACTCATCTTGCCCCCTCCCTAAAGCGGATGCACGATCTCCTGCACTTTAGCCAGGAAACGCGCGAGAGAGCAGCGCTGGGGTGAAAGTGCAAGTGATTTTCAATCCTATTATTATTATCCGAAATTATTTCGTAGTGCACATTGCCTGTATGTGCCATTTCCAAGTTGCCAATGTGCAAAAATGAAATTCCGAAATCATTAGGAACGTAAACATTACAGAGTTAATTATTTATAAGACACTGAGAATATAATTTTTTTGAGGAAGGAATACCAAAGTTTCTGGGTATTTACAAATATCTTACCATTTCAATAATAATAATAATAATAATAATAATAATAATAAATGGATAGCTGTGTGAATGAAAAATTTAAAACTTAATGGAAAAGGACCATGTGAATGATACAGACAAATCAGAAACTTTAAGTGACAAATTTTGAGAATGATTACAAACGAATCGGCCAAGGGGGGCAAAAATCAATCAAGGAAATAACAGCCCACTGCTGTACTAGTATGTCAGGTGAAATGATACCATTATCTATGACATCAATGACGTAACTCATAGTTTAGCAAAAATAAGTTAACGACTAAAAGACAAGAATATATTAAAAATATTTAATACTATAATCCTGTATTAAAAATGTATGGTGAGTTGTCACAAGCTGAAACAACAAAAGCGACTGTAAAAAATTTGGTGTTTTCGAGTGAAGTCATTTTGTTGTGCTTTTGCCGAACCCGAGCAATACTTCGTCGTACAACATGTTGCTTTGAAATTGCACAAAAATATGTGCGCCTGTCTGTAGGGAGTGTGGGGTTCCTCACCATCGTGGCGCTCTGAGTTCCCACTCCCTCTTCTGCTTTCGCGGTTCACCCCACCCTGCGCCGGACCTCGCTCCCGCCACTGCCACCACCACCGCTTCCATCCCGCCCCGCCCTGCCCCCCACCTCCGCCCCCCACTACTCCAGCGCCTTCGCTTCCCACGCTACCCGTCTCACACCCGGCCCTTCTACCGCTCCCACTCTGCCCATGCCTCGCTCTTGCTCGCTCTCTCCGTCCCCGCCCACCGCTTCCCCCCCCCACTCGCGCGTACCCGGCCCCGTCCCTCTCCCGGTTTCTGCATTCCGCCACGCGCTTCTCCACCTCTTCATCCTACACCGCCCCTCCGCTTCACCACCCGCCAACCCAAGTTGCATCTCCGCCCCGCCCTCCTCCTTGCCATCCCCTGCATCCTTCCCCGCCCGCGGCTCCATCCCCCACCTTTCTTGCCCTTCCTCCATCCCACCCTCTCCGTTCCAACCGCGTTCCCGACCCCCGCCCCTGCCTTGCCCCGCCACCAGCCTCCGTCCCCGAAACCCAACGCTCCTCTCCCTCCCTGCCCTCCTTGCTTGCGCGTCCGCCCCGTCCCCGCCCTTCCCTGCGTCCCACTCGCACTCTCCACCCCAGCGACGCGCTACCTTGCGGTCTGGAGCGCCGCTCCAACGAGGCGAAGCGACGCGAGAGGGAAACTTTTCTCGGAATCCTGCCAAGAGCTGGAAGGCGTACGCACGCTCCGTCATGTTGGGTCCAATACGGAAAACACAATGGGTTTCAGATACGTTTTCGGATTTTGTAGGACACTTTGAAGTTTGAATTCTAACAATGACTCCAAACGCACCGGTTCAAAACTCGTATTTCCTCGTGACGTGTATTGCAGCTGACTTCATTCCCAACACGTTTGACCTTACAATCTACATCTCTTAGAGTAGATAACTAGAAATACGAATAGGAAGCAAACTAGAATTATTATTGAAATATTTAAAAGTTAAAATAAAGAAGAGAAATTAACTATAAAGGAACAATGAAAATACAACTGGACTTCTCATGAATATTCACAGATTCGAATGATCTATAACAACGAATATCATATGAGAGAGATTCACAGTTAAAACTCCTTCACAAAAAACGGATCAGAAATAAACTCCAAATATGTGATACAACTCGATAGTTGTCTTTAGTAATATAAAATACTGATGTATTTTTTTAATTATAAGGAAATAAAATCACTTATTATTTAATCTATTTACAATGAAAATAGTGATGTGAAATTATCCCCTCCATGCGCACACGAGTTGATTCTCAAGTCACCTCAAGGAGGGAATTTTATTTTTATTTTCTCCCGCAGCAAATTATAGTTGACGTCCACCGAGGAACAGCCATTAACTCCCTGCCGGTAGCATCAGTTTAATGAAGTTATGCTCTGTAAATGGTGCACGTTGCAGAAAAAGGAGTAAGGATAGGATAATAGCAGATTTTTTAAATAAAAATCAGAAGATACTCCAAATCCAGGACACAAATAAACATGCTGGTACGGATGGCCGAGATCGCTACAGTAGTAGTGCTGGAGCGATCTCTGACCGAAGAATCGCGGGTACAACCAGTCCCGTCTCGGGCATGGTTGTATTGTGTTCGTCCTTTCACCCCCTAATATCATCGTATCGTGCCTAGTTACCATACCGTTACACGCAATAGTGGTGGCTAATGACCTAGTAGTTGCTACGACCTTAAATAACTAAAAACACATGATTCAGCTGAACTAACGGTAGGTTAAAGTCGTATAACGATAGGGTAGTAGTGCGGCTAATGTACGACTCAGAGCCTCTTCACGCGTCGCCACGGCTGCTCCCTTCCGAACGTAGCAGAGAGCATTGGTTTGAATGGAGGTCTTCACACGCGCGGCGGGCTCGCACTGCTGTGACGTGCGGCGGCGGACCCTCGCTAGCAGATACGTGTGTTCGTTAGAGCCGAATTTGATTTCCCTGAACCTAAGGGTTTTCAAAGTTCTCGAATGATCTGAGAAATCTTACAAAATCTTTCGAAAATCATCAACAAAGTGTCTCTTCTCACGTCGCCACAGCAGCGCGCAGCAGACGGACGGACTGATGGCGAACTTATTGTCACTACACAACATTGAAGGATTTTTTCCTTAATTTAGCGACAGGATTTATCTCCTTTTTCGTTATCAGAGCCTCGAAATGATTTTTTTTCTGCCGAAAATCCGCCGTGTTTTCGCGCAGCAATACATAACTTTTCCTATACCACATATATTCTACACTTATCGTCATGTCCCTTATACAGTGAAGTGAAGTGAGATGTAGTGGAGGGGAAAGGAGTGTAGTGTAGTGAAGGGGAGTGCAGTGTAGTGTAGTGTAGTGTAGTGAAGTGTTATGTAAACTAGAAGTGAATTTAGAGTTAGCTAGAAATAAATTGGAACTATGATATCGACCCCTAATTCTAATAGTAAACCTAATTGTAAATGTTGAAAATGTTTTGAAATTCTAATTCTAATTGTTATCATGTTTGCCACCGAGCATTAGCTCAAAGCGAACTTTAATAAATCTATCTATCTATAAATCTATTACTCCGTATGTAAACGGGAGAGTAAAAAGATCCAACAAAAGAAAATTATTGCCATATCAGTTTTCCTCGACAACAATTTACGGTACTTGTGCAATGTTGAGAAAGGAGAGAACTGCCCAGACAGCCGGGGGACGTGCGGTGTGGGAGCAACTGGCCAGCGAACGTCGCCTCGCGAGTTGTTTAGCGGCGGAATGCGCGTCGCCCTCCGCTGCTGTTAATGTGGCAGATGAGGCGCCGTCCGAATGGCCCTCGGCAGCGCCTTCCCACGACCCGACCCGACGCGTCGCGTCGCGGCGAAGGCGTCTTCATGTGGGCCGCATTGCGACGGCGCGGCGCCAAGGAAGACACCGAGCGAGGGTTGACTCCAACCCAAGTTCTCTACGTTCGCCACTACCCCTAGCGGGCGGGGTTGGGGCCATGGTATTGTATTAGATTTATTATTTCTAACGGTAGGTATACAACCCTGTGGCAGAACACTACAATTTACATATTACAACTAAGAATAGTTGTAATATGTAAATTGTACAATGTAATGTGTACAATGCAATATGTACAATGTAATTTTAAATCATTTTAAGGCAAGAATAACTATAATATAACACTAATAACAATAACAGCATTACCTGTACATTTTATGTATGTGTGCTCTGTTAGTAACGGGAGAGGTGGATCAACTGATGTCAGTACAATGCCTCTGACCAGCATATCCTAGGTTCGACTGCCAACTCTTCCACGGTTGCCAGCTAGGTCGAATTCAGTTGCCAATTGGAAGAGATTCCGCTGCTCTCGGATTAACACCAGCTCAATTCTGCTCAAACGGGCCACGGGCTGTGCGTGATTATTTCTTCAACTTCATTGTCCTATCCTCGCCCTCTTATTTACACGCGCCTACACTAATATACACTACTGTAGCACACATGCCGGGAGTTCGGTCGGGCGTTTAGAGCTTGTCCCGGCTTCGGCGGGCCTCGCTGGTTGTTTGATACCTGGTTGGGGAAAATCGCGGTCGCCGAAGGTAGGTTGGCGCTGTATCTTGCTCTCCAGCGGAGGAAGTTTAATGCCATCTCCCGAAGAAAAAAAACAGGCACTACACTTACGATACTAATGACAGTTGACGCGCCCAGAATCATTCCCAATCGGTCAATCATTGTTTTGCGGCCCCGCGTGGAGAAGACCTGGTAGGGAATTGTGATTTCCGGTGATGTATCGGATTCTCTGAGATTTCCGGTGATGTATCGATCGATATATTGATCGTGATGATATGATCGGTATATTGTGATTAAATGTAGAGTCCCTTCAAGGTCACAGGGCGGAGAAGGAGGATACTGTCATCCATTCTGGAGCTTTATTCCGACTTAAACTGTTGGTATTGATGCATTCGATTTCGATAAGTGTCCTTTTCTCCGTCCAACTGTCAACTTTGAAGGATCACTACATTTAAATCGCAGTACAGCAAAGATACACTGCAGTGAGGAGAAGGGGTTGGGGATTCCGTGCCCTCGGGTAGAATAACCCTCGTGAACGCCAGTTGCGCTCTTGGACACTTATGAGTACTGCGGAGGGATATGTCCCAAACACAGTGAGCGACGTAAACAGCTCCGCTCCCAACCATGAGAGTTGATTGTCTCGAACTGGCGGGACGGCCTCACGCAGGTTACGGAAGGTGTGCTTATCTCAGAACTCGCGTTTCGGCGTCGCGTTCCGGCGTATCATGCTACCAGTCCAATTCTGCTCTTGTACACCTGCTACAGGCGAGGTGAGGATAAGAGGCATTGCCCATGTGCCCACCCCGGGGGAGAAACGCCCCCTCGGAAAAGAGATATAGTATTGGGGGGGGGGGTAGTAGGGCGCAAATGTCTGGGCTACGTTTCTATCAGTGTCTCCCAGCAATATTGTTTGAAATGGCGCATGCTATTCTATTCGAGTTCTAGTATTGAAATTTATATTAAAATACTAGTGTAATTTTTAATTAGAGCGCTGGTGAGGTAGGTACTCGAAATGTTTGTTTTCGGCCCGGAAGCTGCAAGCTGTGAGGATGATCGCTACGCGATCAAAAAAATCATAAGCCTAATAAAATTATTGATACCAGACAACATCCTTTATTTATCACAATACTAGTGTAGTTTTACTGGAGGGTTATGATAATTCTTACTTTTAATTTTTGTTCCTCGAAACTCACAAATAACGTGACAAGGCTCTACAGCCAAAATACGTTTTTCATTTTTGTTCATTTCACAATTATCTCCTGGATTGCGTGGTATTATAACACTGAACAACATTTTTTTAAAATCAATATAATTGTAACTAATGTTATTACACTTTTTTGCGGAAATGAAATGTGCGTCCCAAAGCAGTCACCAGGTATACTGATGATGATAATAATAATCCAAGATTTCAAGAAATGCAGGTCTGTATTGTTATCCAACACATGAGCTTGATTGCAAAATTTCACTTTAGACACAGGATACTTCTGATATTTTCCCTCAATAACCTCCCATTTAATAAAGTACGATACTTTCGAGCCGTTAGAAATGTCTGCAAAGCACACTTTAAAAAAGTGTTTACCCAGACATAACAGGTTTCAGAGACCAAAGGTAAATATTTAAGTATATATCTCGTGAAATAATAGGATGATTAAAAAACCGTTACAATACATTTAAAACGCGTCAAGAAAAAGGCTTTCTTTCAAAAACGAATGCACGGCTTCTAAGCACTCTTTGAGGAAAAAAACGTATACGGTTCTAAGAATCGTCTGGCGAGAACTGAACGTCTGTGTATCCAGCGCAGCCACCGCTGCTCGGCCGAGCGCCGCCTTTTTGCAAACAGCCCGCGGCGGCGGCGGCGGCGGTAGAGTAATCGCAGAGCGCGTTAGGTGCGCGCGTGGCCACGCCCACCCGCCACGCCAACAAAAAGCAACTCACGAAGAGGCGGCGCCGCGCCGCCCTCCGCGACCTCTCGCTCGCCCATCACGACGCCCCGCGCGCACGCCGGCCAACGCCAATCGCTCGACAGAGGCCGTATTACGCGCAGCACGAAATGGTGGCAAGTCATTGACGACCGACGAGCTAGAATATACTATACAGGGTGGCTGAAACGCCTCCATCTTTGAAGCAAATTGAAGCCATTTGTTTTTTTCACTCAAGCCAGCGCCCAGCGGGAAATAAAGTATTCTATACTGCGATTTAACCAACTCTGCCTTTGGCAGGCCACAGCTGTTTCGCTCGGCCAGCGGCCGTATTACGCGCAGCACGAAATGGTGGCAAGTCATTGACGACCGACAGCTAGAATATACTACAATAGAGTGGCTGAAACGCCTCCATCTTTGAAGCAAATGATGCCAAATCATTGTTTGTTTATTCAAGTCAACCAGCACGCAACTGGGAAACCAAAGTATTCTATACTGCGATTTAACCACCTCTGCCTTTGGCAGGCCACAGCTGTTTCGCTCGGCAGCGGCCGTATTACGCGCAGCACGAAATGGTGACAAGTCATTGACGACCGACGAGCTAAAATATAATATACAGAGTGGCTGAACCGCCTCCCTCTTTGAAGCAAATGGATGCCATTTGTTTTTTCAGTCAAGCCAGCGCCCAGTGGGAAACAAAGTATTCTATACTGCGATTGAACCAACTCTGCCTTTGGCAGGCCACAGCTGTTTCGCTCGGCAGCGGCCGTCTTACGCGCTGCACGAAATGGTGGCAAGTCATTGACGACCGGCGAGCTAGAATATACTATATAGAGTGGCTGAAACGCCTCCATCTTTGAAGCAAATTGATGCAATTTGTTTTTTGCAGTCAAGCCAGCGCCCAGTGGGAAACAAAGTATTCTATACTGCGATTTAACCAACTCTGCCCTTGGCAGGTCACAGCTGTTTACAATTTCATTCAATCGGGAAATTGATCGTGGCGTATTTATGCGTAACAATACGTAACAGAATCTAAACGTATTGGACTCAGTACCTAAGCCCAATGAAAGGTCGTCTTCATATATAATTTAAAAAAATAAAGATTTGTAAGAATGATATCGAGATAATTAAAACGCTAATTTAAAGAAAAATTATACACGTTTATGAAAAATTAAATACCATAAAGCTATTTTTGAACGCAAAATCGTTCCATTTATCCTTGAAAATTATTTTTATCAATCTTCTTCATAATATTCTTGTGTTCTTGTGATGACGTGATCCTTAGCTCTTTCAAATATCTTAATGTTATGTTGCAAGAACATTATTTTGGCTTTAAAATGCAGCCTCCTATGACAAGTCTTCTATTCTCGCGAACACTGTCGTGGATTTAGGTTTTGGATGTAGCATGTAGTGTAACGAACACTCTAAAGAAGAAAAGAAAAAATAATGTTTTAGTCTAATTTCTTAACAATGGTTTAAATACAAATATAAACCTTTTGGTAGTCATCCATTAAAGGGGTCAAGCCTCAGTTATAAAAATAGGCGGGTCTTTACGTGTGTTATCTTCTAGTCTGCAATGTCCTCAGAAAACAAGTCTGGACGAAATGCACATTTAAATTGTAAAGAAAGGGTATATAGAATTAAGCAAAATCTTTCCTAAAAGCCCCTTCGAGTATTTAAGAAAGGCATTCTATGAAAGACGGTTATTTAAGAAACTTAAAACCACAAGTTTAGGGAGCTCTCAAGAAAATGAAGATATTAGAGGTCTTTGCAAATAAACGTCAAAAATTCAAAATTGGGGGATACCAGTCTTTTTTTGTCAATGTACGGCCAAGACGTGAATTTACGTTTCAATATTATGCCTATGAATTCTCTATTTATTTGAAATTAATATTAATAAACTGTAATAATGGTGTGTATGATCATCAGAAAGCGTGTTTGATTCGCTTGCATCACTCAAGTTCCACACGCCAAATCCAGTGTTACATAGAAACACATGTTTTGCTTCTGGGCGTTAATGTAGCGTCACTATGCGCACGTTTTGTTGAACTCTCCTTTTGCTAGATGTAAGTTACTATTCTGGAGTCTGAAAAACCAAATCTGCAGTTCCGTTTACTGTTGCAAAGTTTTTCTATAACTCGGGGAAGAAAATGTCCTGTTTATCAAACGTAACCAATCTCGCGCTTTTTAAATTTTATTTTGATTTATTTATATTTACATTCTGAATCTCAAGAAGACGTGCGTAGATGATCTTCTCCCCCATACGTCACATACACTTTTTTTACTAAATAAATCTAAATGTAGCAAACGTCGATGGCGCGTGTCCGAGTGGGCGGGGCAGCGCTCCGCGTTCCTCCTTTGTTCGTATTCCGCGCGGCGCGGCGGAGTTGGAGGTCGCTATGGCCGGCGGTGACGTTCCATTCATCACCCGCTCATCACCGGACTCATGTGTATTCATGCAAGTCACCGCCGGCCAAGCGGCAATATGTTCGACGGTAAGAGTGGAGAAACAGGGGCGTCTCCACTTTTGTCATCGGTGACACTTTCGCAGAGAGTGATTTGTGTTTTTTTCTTTCTCTGATGTCTCGTTTTGATTTCCTTGCACATTCCTCGAATGCTGATCGTCCATTTGAGCTTAGACTATTTCTTTTTCGGCCTTACGAGCAATGAAAGTGAAAGTGAAAAGCGAAAATTTATTGTATTCAAACGATACAAAATAAATTACTCTGGTACGAATTTTTCTGTTTCAAGTACAAAAAGTATTCGTTCCTTCGCTATTATTATGTTTTGAGTAATTATGTAATTTATAATGAATAAATATTCAGTAGTCATTAATTTGTCACTTTTATGGAAATTCGTTATTTATTTTTTTAAGTGATTAAAGAATTGTTTTAATACCATGTTTTTATTGCTAAAGCACTCATTTCCACGAATCTTTACAATTACTTAACTAACATTATCTCTGAAGCTTGTTGGTAGCCATTAAAAATGAAAAAGGAAAAGAATCCATATGTTTAAATTGCTTAAAAATAATATATTGCTTATAGAACAGAATGTCATAATTTTTATTTCTTCCATTACAGTGGCACTACTCTTCTTTATCACATACCTGAAGGGCCTTCTGCGCTCATATTTCAAACCATTATGTGAAACCAAATTGCCTGCTTAAACTACTTGCCTTATCAAGATACTGTAATGTTGATAATTAAGTTCTATAATTGAGAGCGAATTGTATCATTAAAATGGTCCACGAATTATAACATCTGATGATGGCTCCAAGATTAACACATTTCATTTTCACTTGCATATCAAGCCTGGATGCCTTTAACAAAATATCGTTAGTATATTGTGAACATCTGCCCTAAGTTTCAGGAAGAAAAAACGCCTACCACCAGTGCAACAATTTAAAGCAGGCATCTTCTTCAATCCTTATCAACAGGAAATTTAACTTTTGCCACAATATCAATATATTTAATAAAATATAACTGACTTCTTGTGAATATTAACATACCAGCCATGATTGGGTGACAAGATTTTGTATTATTAAAATAATGTCCTTGTTATTGTAAGCACTGTACTGTGTATATATACTGTATACTGTTAATGTAAAATCAAATATTGAATATACAAAATACTGCAAATAGCTTAAAACCTTCGGTATATGCGACAATAATACGCAAAAAAAAAGAAAAGTGTCGTGAAATGTCCACTTCCTTTCAGAAGAGACCACCACCCTTTTCTCCGTTTCTCTCATATGCGCATTTGAATCATTCTTCTTCATCTATTTTACAGTGCTTATCGTCTTCCTTTTTAAAGTGGTGTTAGTTCCCTAATAAAGCCGTCGTCCCGTTAATGACGTACGTCACAAGCACTTTCTCCCTTTCTTCAACGAACAAGAAGGGCTTTCATCCGAGAGGGCACTCTTTGCATGTCGAAGAGCCAATTAAAATGCGGTCGCAAGAGGATCAAGCAGCGAGGAAGTGGACGCTATTCCTACGGACACGTGTCTCTTCGTCCCTCTCCCTCTTCACCTCCATCTTTTCCTCTCTCTCTCTCTCTCTCTCTCTCTCTCTCTCTCTCTCTCACGCACACACACTCTCTCTGTAACTCACTCTCTCACACTCTCTCTCACATACTCACTCTCTCACACTCACTCTCTCTCTCACACTCTCTCTCTCACACTCACTCTCTCTCTCACACTCACTCTCTCTCTCACACTCACTCTCTCTCACACTCTCTCCCTCACACGCTCTCTCACACGCTCTCTCACACGCTCTCTCACACTCTCTCTCACACTCTCTCTCACAGACTCATACACAACTCTCTCTCACATACACTTTATTTCTCACACTCACCCTCTGTCTCTCACACTCATTCTCTCTCTCTCTCTCTCTCTGTGTCTAGCAGTGCTTGCGGCGGGGGGAGGCGCAGTGGCCAACTTGGCCGCTTAGGCAAATGCCGCTTTAATTTCCGGAGCTTCGATGCCCGTCGCTCTTCACGTGGCCTCTCGACATCGGGGCGCCCTGTGGGAGAGCACGCTGCGCAATGCAGAGCGTGACGTGCTGCTGGGGAGGCGTTGCTGATTTGGGCGCAAGTGGGGACAAATATGGACACTGCCATTTTTGAAAATCTATCACTTAAAATATGAATAATAATCATTATATTTTAGAAATCTTACCTGATAGGAGATAAGTTACATGTACGATCTGAACGGCAATTTCATGTAGCCGAACTTACCTGAAAAAGAGAACAAAATATTAAGAATATTTTGTAAGAATAGTAGAATAGAATATTTTGTAAGCATAGTAAGAATAGAAGTTATTATCCCCTAGAAGGCGATAATAACTTCTATTCTTACTTATTTTGCACAGATATTTCGTAAAAGACAACCTGACGTACTAATTAAGAAACTTATTCTTTACTAAAAACCCAAATAAGACACATCCTAAATGTATAGTTTAATACTTATAGATTAATGAATAATTAAGGTTATTAAATATTTCGCTATTTTTATAGAGTATTCGGAAATAGCTAGAGTCTTACAACAATTAACCAATCGCCAGCATCCATGAAAGCGGGTGCATAGCAGTGCATGGAGCAAAGAATCAAAAGAGGCCAACATAGAAATCGAAAGTTCTCAGATTGGAGCTGCGACGGTGCTCGCATGGCGACGGAACACTGTAACCCAAACCAAACACGACGTTGAGTAATAAGATCCAATCTCTTCGTGTATTTTTTAAAACAATAATTTAAGTAAAAAAGTTTTATCTCTTAGTTTCACATCAAGCAGAGCATAATGTCAAAATAAGTATACCTGACAGGTTGTTAATTCAGCGTATGTGTTCATGAATGAAAATAATTTTTCATTGCCGGCGAAACATGCTTAATGGCCGCCACATCAGTCTTCCGCTTGCGAATTCAGTCGTCCTAATCGACATCTGCATTTCAGCCGACGGCGCAACCCGACGACTGAAACGAGTCGTTTAAAGTGTTGCAGCAGCCATTAGGGCGTCCGGCGAGCGAATTACACCTGCGCCGCGCGCCGAAAGGTCGTCATTTTCAGTCTGAATAAACATGAACGCCCAACATCCCGGGGCGCGCGCGCTTTCCAGTCGCCGCGCCGCTCGGGCAAAAGGAGCAATAAAACGGCGGCGGTATTAAGTGAGGAAGAAAATTAAACACACGAACCTCCGCCCGCGATAAGCGTGGGCGCGATGCCCTCGCGAGCGCAGGGGAGGGGGGGGGCGTTTGATGCATGGGTCAGGCGCGTTGCAGCGGAGCGCGGGCGCCGGATGCCACGGTGCGAGGAGGCGGCGAGAGGGACGGCTTGCGGGGGTGGGCGGGGCAGACCGACGGGGAGACGGGGGCAAGACGGCCAGAACGGAGAAAATGTACGGAAAGATAGACAGACGGAAGGAGCGGCCAGACGGGCCGGACGGTCAGAGGCGGGGCGAGGCGAGCGGACGAGACGGCTACAGAGCCCAGATTGGGCGGAGCGGGGTGGCATAACGGGCTTGACCCGAATTCGTTGAGGAAGCGGATTGAGCGGGGAAGGGCGTAGGTGGGATCTGCGGGTGTGGGTGGGCGCGGGCGGGACGCACTGACGTGGGCGGGCGTGGGCGGGCGCGCTGGGAGAGCGCGCGTGAGCAAGGCGGAGGTAAGGCGTGCGAGTACGTGGAAGTGCAGGCGTGGACGTGCGTGGGAGGGCGTGCGTGGGACGGTGGGCGTAGGGTGAAATGGGCGTGGGGCGGGCGCAGAAGGGCGGGCGGGACGTAGGTAGGGTGAACGTGGGCGGTGCGTGAACGGGCCGGGGGGCGGTAGGCGCGGCTTGGGCAGGCTACAGCGGGTGTGGGTGGGCGCGGGCTGGTGCGGGCGGGGGCGGGCGGGCTAAGCGGTCACGCGGAGTCAGTGCCTGGCGCGCCCTGCTCCGCCACCATCCCCTCTTCCATCCGTGTCTGTCTCGCTTTGAGGCGCAGGGCAGCGCGCGGGCAGAAGCGCAGCTTAGGTTAAGGTTGACCCGCCCACCTCCTGCCGGGGGCGACCCAAGGGGCTGGTGTGGAAGGTCACACGAATCGCTTTGCCACCCGCGCTCCTCCCTTCTTAGAGCTTTGCGGGTTCGACGGCCTCGCCAAACACATCTCGTGGCCTTTGAAAGGTTAAGCCGTCAAAACCCCTTCGAGGCATTGGTTCTGGGTATTCAAATACGACTGCTCTTCGAGATCTTCCTTATCCTTTCCTATCCAACGCTTTGGACAATTCGTGACATGCTGTCCATAGATGATTATTACAATTTCTTTATGCCGTGTGGCAAATAGTAGTAAACTGAATATTTTTACATTTTAATGTACATAGAGACGTCATAATAAAATGTGACGAAATAAACAAATTATATTTGCATGTTCTTTGCTGGTTTGAGAACGATTTCTGAACTTGCTCTGGATGATAGAAGGCACGGCCAATCCAAATGTTTAGAAAAAGTTACTTAGGGAAATTTAATTAAAAATAAAATATAGAAAGGTATATAGCAATAGCGTGTTCCTAAGTGTTAAATGTGAGACAATAATGCGTTATTTAGTTATAAATCCTCTATTGTTTTTGAGAAAAAATGTGGATGAGGTACTTTCTTTAAATAGGTGAAAGTGAAGTATAGGTTTTCGTGTGAAATGAAAAAAAGTCTTTCTTGGATTGTATGTTAACTTGAAGGAAGGGAGTCTCATGATGAATTATAGATACATGTAAACTCCACTTCCCTTTATTGAGTTACGCACTGTTACTCGCCAGTGCATCACGGTACTCTATTTTCTTATAACATGTGTTCCTACTTGGGTTTTTCGTGATGATGGGGACAATGAATCCCAAAAAATTGAAAACAAAAATGACTTACCTCAATAAATAAAATAAAGTTTAAATATGTCTGTCTATAATTCATCTTGGGACTCCCTTCTTGCAAGTTAAATTATAGTTGTTTTTTTAACGCGCATTGCACCAAGCAATATTGGGGTAAGTCGTACAAAAAATGATATTAGCTTCCACAAATAGTGGACGTTTGCGGATTTTTAATGTAAAAGTTGATTTCCATAAAATTTGTTTGCCAGTTTAAAAACTCTACAGTGGCGATGAAGTTATCAAGAGTGGACGGAAAGGGCACAGAATAGGATCAGATTAATAGCATGTACGATACTTTAATATATAAAAGACCTTGACAGTTTTCTGAAGAGAAAGAAATTGAACATTCTATAAAAACCTATGAGAAGCTAAATTATTTATCACGAAAGGGTATTATAATGATTCTAATGATCGAGCAGCCACAAAAATTATATTTTTTACATATCAGCATTACAAACATTTTCTGTTGCAAACAATCGTTCATAAAATATAATTTTAAGACAAACTTGGCATTTTATGGTGCAGCTCGATCTCCCCACCAGTCGTTCCCACTCTTCCTCCTTAATAACCCTCCACGTGTTAACTCTTAATGCCAAACAGCAAAACTGCTTTGCGAATTTGTTTCGTACATTAATTTTGATTATCTTGTAAATTAATTGATTTGACACAAAACTATCGCGATCACAACTCCTTTATAATGTTGCCTTATTCCATTCGTTCAAATCTGAAAACTCTCCTTCCTTTTCAAAACAACTACTTATGCAATGAAACTTAACATTAAGATGTAGTTGCATAATGTACTATTTCATAATTACAGTCGACTACGGTTATAGTGAACTTCTGATGACTAACACTATCGGTTCACTACATCCCAGTTTCACTATATCCAAGTGTCACAAGCCGGATGGATCTGCAATTTCGGAAGGAATAAAACAGGAAAATGACAAACCGGCGGCGATATTTGTTTCATGCCTATTATTAGTGACGGTATTGGGATGTAGTCCAAGTAATCCAAAGCTTGGAACAATAAAAATAGAACTTTCATAATCTCTACTTTATACTTCGAAGTCGTTTACGAGCTAGCAGGCAAGAATTTAGGTATTTTGGACGCACATATCAGGGGATCCCTTTCTCATGTGACTTGGAAAGCATTTATTTGATTTGAATCTTACCAGCAGGGAGTCTTCTCGGTCTCTACATTGTATTAGATGTTTCTCTGCAAACAATTACACTTACTAATAAAATTTACAAAAAAATACATACATTCGATTCTCTTTGAGAATTACATTCTGAATAGAAGAGAATTATCTGTTCAACTCAGCTCTCGCGTTTTTTCTTGAAAAAGAAACCAAATTTTCGTCACCACGAACACAATTTTCCTTCATTTCCGCGACCTCTCCCAAAACACCGAGAGTTGCACTATCTTGAACCCCGATTTGTTCTCCATTTCCGCCGGCTAGCCGCTCGCCATTTATCACTGCGCCGCTATCGCATTTTTGCAGGAAACCTCAGCGCCGCCCACGCCGCCGCTGTCTGCGCCGCGGCCCGGTCCGCCCCGCCCCGCGGCGTCCCGCTGACCCGTGGCCTCTTCCGGCGAGAACTTCGCCTCACAACTTGGTCTTCGCTGGCCCGCGAGCGGCTGCCAGCGATTCCGTCACAGAGGATGAGAGGGGGCGTGTCCAGCGACTGTGCAAAACAAATAGCAGAGCTGGGCCGCGGCGCGGTGGGACGATAGAGCAGCAGGGGGTTTCGCGGCGTGGATTGGCAGTGGGAAGGTTGGGCGACATGGCGCGGAGACGGAGGGTGGGTGGGTGGGTGGGCGGAGGGGGTGGGATGGACGGAGAAATGGATGGGTGAAGGGGTGAATGGGCGAAGGCGGTGCGATGGGTGAAAGGTGTTAGGGACGCAGGGGTGGATGTGCGAAGGGGTGGATGTGTGAAGGGGTGGATGTGTGAAGGGATGGCATGGGTGAAGAGGTGGATGAGCGAAGCGTGGATGGGCGAACAGGTGGTGGGACGAAGAGGTGGATAGGTGAAGCGATGATTGGGGCGAAGGGGTGGATGGGGCTAAGGGGTGGATGGGCGAAGGGGTGGATGGGCGAAGGGGTTGGTGGGCGAACGGGTGGATGGGCGAAGGGATGGATGGACGAAGGGGTGGATGGGGAAGGATGGATGGACGGACGGGATGGATGGACGAAGGGGTGGATAGGCGAAATAGGTGGTTTGGGCGAGGGGGTGGATGGGCGAAGGGGTGATGGGCGGAAAGGGGGATGGGCGAAGGGGTGGATGGGCGAATAGGTGGTTGGGCGAAGGGGTGAGTGGCGAAGGGGTGATGGGCGAAGGGGTGGAATGGGTGAAGGGGTGGATGGGCGAAGGGGTGGATGGGGGATCGGGTGGATGAACGAAGGGGTGGATGGACGAAGGGGTGGTTGGGGGAAGGGGTGGATGGACGAAGGAGTGTCTAGACGGCGGGTTGGCTGAGCAGCGGATTGGTTGGGCTGGAGGGTGACTGGACAGCGGTGTCTGGGTGGTGAGACGGCGTGGCGGTGGTTGGCGTGGTGGTGTGGTGGCGCGGAACTTCAGGGTGGCTGAGCGAAGGAGTAAGTGGACAGCGATGTGGCTGGATGGCAGGATGGCTGGACGGCGGGGGTGGCTGGGCGGTGGCAGCGAGTGCGACCGATATTGAATATTGAGTATATGTCGTTAATGGATCGTATTTCATTTATGATATATATTTAAATTTTTATTATGAAGTTATTCTTTTTTATTTTGCTTCCAATATTGCCAATGACTCTTATTACGGTGTCCATTCATGAATTTTCAAGAACTGTTTCTTTTGAAAATTAAAATTGTGTTATTACCTCCCTATTGCTTTGAGGCATTTTGCACGGTACGTCATCATTTTCATACTTTTCTGCTATTTTTATTGTGTAATCTTCTTCTCGTCTTAACTCAGTTTTCGTTCCTAAATTGTTCCGGCTTTCCACTTATGTTCCAATTTACTCACTGACTTCTGAGTCTTTCGGCTATTTTTCTCCCGTACTCCTTCACGAACTGCCGTACTACTCAGCAAATCGCGAACTCTCCTCTCCTTCCAACGTAGTAGCACCGTCGTCCCTCCGCCGCCTTGTTCTTGTAGCGTCCCGTCCCGCCTCGCTCCGCCCCGCCCCGGCCCCGGAGCAGCTCGGTCGCCAAAGTTTCCGAACGTGTCCGGCGCCGTCTGGACGCGGAGGACGGGGTGGGCGAGTGGAGGGAGGGGGGGGCAAGGCGCTGATACCAGCGTTCGCCAACTGCCTCAAGATAAAGTCCGGCGCGAAGGACGCCGAAATACTCGCCACCCTTGGCCCCCACGCCCCGAACGGCCCACGAGCGCTCCTGTCGGTGGCGCCTGGGATCTCCTCTCCGGAGAACGCGGTCCCCCGGGGGAGGCTTCGGCTTCACCACAGCGCTCTTCACTCCGAACAACACACGCTGTAAATTGCAGCACTCAGATAAGTAGATGTCGAGGTGGCTAAGAGCATGTACTGGCTCAGCGCCTTGGTTCGAAGTGTCGTGGGTTCGAGCATGGTTGTTTGTCCCTTGTCTCTCACGTACATAGTGGTTGCGGAGGCCCTCGCGTTCTGATGGCCTCAGATCAGAGGATCCCGCAAGTGTGTTAGTATCTAGTGCATTGTTGAATATGCGTCACGTAGTACAATAGCAAAATGATACCGTTATATTTTCCTGTGATGTCGACATTGAAAACATAATTCTTAATTTTTTTCTATAAACGATATAAGACGTACAGTATAATGAAAATTTGAAAATTAATTTGGTACTAAGTTTATTATTGGTTTCATCCACGAAGTCACGATCTCCCGAGAAAAATAAATTTCCAAAGAAAACTGTTTCCGTAACACTAATTTACGAACTTTTTGAACAATTACTAGAACGTAATGATTTCTTCGTCATTACCTAAGTTATTCACAATTGTAGTAGAAAAATGTTATTATAAAGTTAATGCTTCGTATTCATAAAATAACAAACATGTACGTTTTCATTACTTGTGGGACACGAAGGAATGAATAACTTGAAAGAAGTTAATTAAACTCAGCATGCACTTATTGCTCTTAAAATAATGTTTAATACATATGACATTACCAGACAGCATTAGTCTCTAATGACCATTTCTATAAGGACTTGAAACAGACGCATGAATACAGATAATGAAAATTGATTACAAAATACATTTTTTACAAACATTGCATTTCATTCAAAGTGAAAAGAGTAAAAAGAATGTAGAATGAGTAACTTACACAATTTACACAGGATGTGGACCAAATAAAAACTGGATGGGACTTAGATAAATGATAAACATACTATTATATAGGTGTGAATAATATTAAATTGCGACAAATTACCCACCTCATCTGAAGCAATCGCATCTGCTGAACCATTGACGACGAAGAGAGTTTTTCATTACTTTTGTTCATCATAGTAATGACACAGAAGGTACAATTTACTGAGGAGCACAGAAGAATTGGCGTGGGAAGATCGGCCGACCTCTTCAACCATGCAAAAACGACTACCAAGAAGTTCTGTAATAATTGTAGGCAAGTACAACTGCGCTTGTACGGAATGCATTATTCATTAATAAGTCACAACCATGATACAAAGACAATTATTTGCATCAGAGGTCCATCACATGAAATAGAGCTAATCTTCCCCTTACGGTAAAATACAAGTGAATAATTCAGTTTAGTTACGTAAACAATATCGCAAAGAGACTAACCGAAGGAGCTGAAACTCACGATAAGACAATATGAAGCTAAGCAGAAATAGACTTATACAATAAAAATTGTTTCCACAGAACAGTACACTTTATGAATCGCAGTGATACTTATTATTGATCACATCCAGCAAATGAATAAAATAAACATTTTCTTAAAAATCCGAGGCTTCATATTACTTTCAAAGCTGCTCTTCGTCACTCAATTCCTTCGGGGTGACGTCGGAGACTCGCTATTCCTTTCACGCCATCCCCTTGAAAGGTTTCGATTCCATAAATTTCCTCGCGAGAAATATCTTTTCTTTCCATTCTTTCCTCCGACGAGCCGTCTCCCCAGATCGAGAAGCGGAAGCTGAGCGCCCATGGCGCGGCG
>BOPP01000130.1:264616-275905 GCA_017312745.1 Gryllus bimaculatus
ATTCCTGGACTCAGTCATCCCGCGGCCCCGCCCCTTCCGCTGTGCTGCCATTTGGCAACATCTGCTCCTCGCGCATGTCCCCGACCATGCGGGGCTTGCTGTGGACACAACCGGAGACGGTAGCGACCTCTGGATTTCGTTGATGACGGTATCGCTGAAAGTGGTGATATACCAATTACGAACTATATATTTGACCCCTTCATTCTTTATAACGACTCAGTGGATATTATTGCATTAACATGGCATATAATATGTGTGATTAATATGTAGGGTTTGTGGACATCTGTAAGCAAAATTATTTAATGTAGTGAAGAAAAGTTTCAAACTCCTAGAACAGATTTATGAGAACTGAAAAGAACTATTCAAAATGTTGACACTTTTGTGTATGTGTCTTTAATGTTCATGTCAATTATATTGTGGAATAAGATCCTTTTTGCTGTGAAGGTTTTCTTGCCGTGAAACACAAATTTTATGATGTCTTACAGGTGCATTGATGAAGATAAAGTTCCCCTTGAAGTGGAAATTAATTTTTAGTAATTAATATTAATTTTCGCAAAGGGAAAAATATTTCTAGCACTGCCAGTTACCGATAGATATCGAATTTCAATACTCACGTGATGTTCGTTATGAGTAGAATCCAGAGTACGAAGTTGTGAGTTCGTATCTGCATCGTTGTAGGACGGGAATCTTAGAAACTGGCTTTAACGATGTCGGATCTTCAAGGCTAGCTAAGTATCTGAGTCTACATCTGCTACAGCATGGATAAAAATCAAACTCGTCTAAATTCTATGTTTTTTAGAAGACAAAAACTTTATACCGTTTAAGCGCATAGTGATAATTTGATGAATTTCTTGTTCTAGATGCTCTACATGTTTTTGGTAATAGCGTTTTAGGCAAAATATGACACTTTGGTACTCGATTTATAAATAAATTTAAAAAACCTTTTCTGAATTTGTTTGGTTTTTGCGAAATTAATACTTGAAAATTTTATTTTTTGGACAAAAATTTATAACAAAAATCATCAGTTAAATGTGACAAACCGAGAGAAATATACACATGACAAAATTTATATTATTCGGATTGAATGTTCAGCTCTCTTTATTGAAATATTGAAAATAACTACTATAAATCGCATCCATCACTATTGTCATCTTCTATTTCAATATTCTATTTATTGTAAGAAACAATTCCGTGAGACGGAGTCTTCTCAGCAGATTCTCATAACACTTTCGATAATTTTATTATATAAAGTACTGAATAAGATTGGGGTTTTTAATTTTACCTGGTCTCAAGTCCGACTCCCTGTCATAGAGCTGTATAAGTTTGAGAGAATTGTTATGTTTGTTGTAGTTCCCCCCTAATGATGTGATTGATCCATGGACTATTATAAGAATTTCTCAACCCCACTCACAATTATTTTTCATCGACATGAAACATTTTAACTTGTTGCAGTTTACGTCAGGGCCTTGTTCTCATGAAACAAAACATCAGTAGCTCCATCAGCAACATCTTTAAAATCGATATAATGCATGATATTGATATTGAAAGGCTCGAAAAAAATCCACAAAGAACGAAGCATGTTCTGGACTTATTTTGTTCTTAGTGGACATTTAATGGACTAGTTTGACTCTTGTAGAAACACCAATTTTTGTCCACCTTATATCTTTCTTAACATTTGCCACATGTCGAAAGGCAATTTTCCACCATACAACGCCAATTGTAGGGAATAACTTGGTGAAATATCTCAAAATATGGATTTTGCACTTCTTTGCTTCTTGTAAGAAACCCCTCAATTATTCTTGGGACTATATTGGGACGGTACTGTAAACAATAGGCCATATTTTCCCATTCTTATGACCATAAAGAGGCTCATATTCCAACCCAATACGTCCCAAGCCCTTAAATCTAAAACGACGGCAGTATACTACGATGTCAGGCACGGCCAAATGAGAGAGATCTCGACAAGAAGTAGACAAACAGTGGTTGCAGGCACATCATCAGTCAAATGTATTTTTAAGATTTATTTCAACGTTATCTAAAACAATTCACCTGTGCTGGATTTTGTGTAACTGATGATTAATAACGTGTGTATCACACGCAAAATGGCGAACCTATGAAACCTCCACTGACTGTCTCATTAAGTGAGCTTGGACAAATAAAGTGCGAACACAATGATAGCACGAAGCACGAGCGACTCTCATTCTTGAAAGAGGGTTCATAGCAGAAGTCATTTGGAAATACTCGAAAGCGGAAGGAAAAATCATAGACCTAAAATGGAAAAGGTATCATTTTGCAAGAATGGTAGATACAAGATAAAACTGCAGTAAAGTATATAGTACCTTACGAAGGATTTTGCAATAGCACATCCTCTCTTTACAATTCGAAATAACGTCGAAAGAAATGACTGCTCAAAACAACAAATAAAGAATCTATTGTTTCCGCAATGATGTGTTACTGCCACCTTCAACAACCTAGAACATGTGCATCCTTAACAATGTCGGTTAGTTTAAGAAACTTGTGTTCGGTGCAACAGAATGATAAGTAAACAAATCGTTGTCATCATCGAACTTGCTGAACCTAGTGTTGATGTTTCTCAGACGCGTTCGAATCTGCTCATCCATCAATTTCCTCACTTTCTTTTCCAAATTCCATCTTTCACCTTTCATCGCTCACATATTGGTGGGAATGTTCTGTACGAGTATTCTTTTTTAGCATTCCGTATTTTTATTACGTATTTTTCCCCACTGTGGACGTCCCCTCTTCTTTTGATACGCCACAGCACTACCCTCGCCTTCGTACACAAGCATGGAAGTCAATAAATCCAGAAAATTAATTTTCAGCACAAATATTTACAGGAGTACTTCATGGCATTTATTGACGAAATAACAATTTTTCACATTGTTCTTTCTTTACAATGTGTGCTTTTTTACAATTCATGGGATTCGCAATGAAAACATAGAAACAATACTCAAAAAAGAGTTCTCCATAAAGTTGTTATACAAAAGAAATACTATTTTTTGCTTATTATGCAAACAGAAAACTAGGGCTCAACATATTATCCCACTTTCACCATAATTTTAATGTAGGAGAGTAGTGAAACGTACTTGATCACACGCTTACAAAGAGAATGTAGCAAAATACAAATATTTCTTTACAAATGGCCAAAAATTCCCTGATAACTCCGTGACTTTTCAATGTAACACTGCCTATCATGACTTTTCTAGTATTCCCTGATTTTATCTGCCTCTTGGTAATTACAGCATTGTCACAATAATTGTATCAGCATCATGACGATCTCTTTCCGTTATCCAGCTGCATTCAGCCGTATTTTCTGCTCTGGATTGTTCCATTTCCACTAACGCCTTCTCCGCCCCCCCCCCCTCCGACCCAGTCGCGGTCCCGGCCAAGGCTTGGCCCCATCGGGAAGGTATCGCGCGGAAATCCGTGGCGCTTCGGAGCGTTTCATAACACCACGGACGCCAATGAAAGCCCCGCCCGGCCGCCCGCCCGCTGCCAAGAAAAATATCGCCGACGGGAAATTGAAACCGCCCTTAATGTGACGCGCTCAGCAGCTGCGGAAGTGAGATTAAATGTAAAGTGTATTGCGTAATGCCGCCGCTCGGTTTCCCTCGCCGAACTTTCTGGGCATGTCCACACCGGAACGATGCCCTCCAGGGGCCGTGGCTTAGTGGCGCTGGAACGCGTCGTTATCGAGAGAAATATCAGCATTTAGGTCGACGAAATGAAGCGTAAGCTAGTACGAGAGAAAATAAAGCTCACGGGTATTTAAATCTAAGGAAGGAGGAATTCTAAATCTAGCACGTCCTCAAGTTTTTGCATTCCTAGAATAACGATTTTCTATTTTTTGGGCATAATAATAGCAATAATAAATTAACACAAATTGGCTCATATAAAGACAAGAAAATCAACAATTTCAGACAATACAAAATATTTTACAATATAGGTCTAAATTCAGAACAATAGTAAAAGTAATTTGGAGACAAATCGAAAATAAAATCAGCCAAAAAATAAATGATCAGAACAAGGCTGAAAAAACAGAGTATGAAAAAATTTCGGCAAGAGAAGAAAGCATAGAGGCTTCTAAATATGTGTTTAACCAGTTCGAGTCGAATCACCCTTCTGAATGAGTATACTAAAGAAGAAATAGTCGGAAGTAAGAGAGAAAGAAAGAAATAATTTATAAATCGTAATTTTGTGTTGTATTAAGTGCGATACATTGACATATTAGCTAACAGAATCGCAGAGATTTTCTCATACTAGTTAGTTTTCATGACATTTCAATTTCCGTTCCTATTTTTATGAAAATGTTCATTTTCAATCTCAACTTCATGAAAATGATTCGATTTTTGAGAATCAACACCAGAAATTATTTCAAGCAATTGTTCTCACATATGTAATAATGGATAAAAATGTCAGCAAGGTAAATATTAACAACGAAAATTATTAAAAATGATATTCGTATATTTAAAAAAACAAAAGAATACATCAAAGTAGCATTAAGTCATGAATTGCTGTGCATTAGCACAAATAAGAAAATCTTGTTTTTAAGTTTTTAAATTTCCCTTATTTCATTTAAAATTACATAAAACTACATACTAAAATTTTATAAAAACGTACATGACTTTAATGAAAAAACTAACTGCGGAGAACAAATTTCATTTTAAGGAAAACTCATCTTCAATTTTGTAGTTGTAGAAAGACGTCAACATTTCAACATTTTGTGTTTTCGAAAATTCTGCAGGGAAAATCGGATCTATGCCATCGTTATAAGACTATTTCAGTATATTCCTACAAGAAATTTAAAGGAAAAATTGGAGCAGTTTTTCTGAAAAAAAATGTCCCAGAAATTTCAAGTTATCCCAAAATTTAAAGAATGATTTTCAAAATCCCAAAGCTTTGAATCGATCTAGATCAACCGGGTAATATTCGTTTTGAAAAAAATTCTAGGAATAGTTTAGGCCCTACTGTGGTTCATAGACGGACGGACGGGTCAACGTTTTGAAAAGAACAACAAATTTTCAGAATCACGGGATCCCAATACGTGGATTTCCATTGAAACTTCTAAACTGATTTTCGGTTGTACTACATAATTCTACCTACACGTAGTAATAGTCCGTATATATGTACAGATGTGGTCAAATTATCAGACTAAATATTTTTTTATCTGACTTAACGAATTATAATGGGTCATGAGAAGCACCTGACAAAAGTAAATGTTTGAAGTTCAATGTTTATTAATTTTATTGGAAATGTATACACATTTAATGTTACAATGAGGCACGACCAATACGTAGACGCTAGTAGACGCTAAAGAACTAATGGTTCTCTCACATAAATAATTATTAGAAAAAGCAATGACTACCACCCTATCACAACAGGAAAGAAAGTTGGAAAACACCATCAAGACATTGATCAGTATGAATCCCAATGTTTTGCAAATAGCCGTCATCAATCCCATAGAAAATGTTCGTTCGATAGTTAAAAGAAACTTGAAAAAAGAAGGCCATAAAAACCAGATCATAAAACAACTCATTCGCATCTCCCCACCCCCAAAAAAACTCAAATCGAAAGAATGGATTAAAAATTCATTTTCAACTTATCTCAAAACAAGTATGTTATTTATTAAATTTTGTAAAACATTAGAACCCTGTACACTGAGTGCGTCGATATCTACAGTCGCAAATACATTTAGTCTTATTCAATAACTCTAGTCTAATAATTTCGCAAACTAGATACGCACAAGACAAAATAGAATGCACAGCAAATTAACACTCAAAACCTGAGAATGGAGCAAATTAAATTAACTTAACACTCGAAATATTCGGAGGAAAGCAAAAGAAAAGAGAAGCATTAGGGCTCTTATCAGGGAGCAGCACTTGCCCTAGGCAAGCCAAGAAGCCGCTTTCGAAGACTTTATGCGGGATGCTTCCTTTCGTCTGAAAGAGAGAGCCTTAAGAAGCCGTTTACTTCGCAGTGGGTCTAATGCCCGCTACTTTAATATCTCCCCAAGTTATTCCGAAAAGTCATCGAATCATTAAACCTCCTAATGTACATAGAAGAAGCACGTTCGGTGCAGTACCCTAATAAACGCGCCGCGGACCGCCTCAGATCTTTCCTTCCCCTTTCTTGTCCTATCCTCACCCCTTACATAAACACCCTTACACTTTCATGCACTACTCTACCACACACGCCGGGAGACCGGTCGGGGGCTTAAAGCTATTTCTCCACGTTATTCTGAAAATTCATCGAATCATTAAACCTCCTAAAATATATAAAAGAAGCACGTCCAAAGCAGAACCCTAATAAACGCGCCACGGACCGCATGCAATCTTTCCTTCCCCTTCCTTGTTCTATCCTCACCCCTTACTCACACACACACACTCACACGCACATGAAATACATTACCACACATGCCGGGAGACCGGTCGGGGGCTTAGAGCTTGCCACAGCTGGGGTGGAGGCCCCGCTGGTGGGAAATACCTAGTAGAGGAAAACGCCGTTAGCAAACACGTAAGTCGTGGTATCTCATCATTCAGCAGGGGAAGATCACCGGCATCTCATTGAACAAAATGCATTACACTTACGGGGCTGGTTATCCCAATTGCTGACGCGCCTGGAATCACTAAGCAATCAATTAACATATGCACGTGTACAAATTCGTCCGTCCACCCGGTACTTTGCGATGATGTCAGCAAGCAAGTTATATTTAAGTTTATTTTCATCTGGTTCCGAAGGACTTTTCTTTGACCCAATTTTTCCTGACGGTTGTTTTGCCTCTCTTCGCCCGCAACGAGAAAAGTGCGCCTGCGATGTCTCGAGGCGCTGACCGGAACACATCTGACCTCCACAGTCACATCCCTCTCGTCTCCCCGCTCCTTCCCTTCCGCTCCCGAGCAATGACCTGGCTGTCGTCTTCCTCTCGCGTTCTCGTCGCCGGCGTTGCGCGATATCTCGAGTAGAGATGCGATATCGATATCGACGTTTTCGAAATATCAATCTTTTTGTACGTACAAATATCGACGTATTTAACATGTATTTATTGAAGCTGATGTCTTTTTAACATCCATGTTTTAAGCTCGATGTTTTTACTTAGCTGATATTTTATTTTTGAATTGCACATATAATAAAAAACCACAATAATATTCACACTACCATAATTTGCAAATTCCTTAGACCAATGTCACCAAGAGAGAAAAATTAGTTAGTCGAGTTTCTGCTAATAAATGTAGTAATAGTTTTTGTATTTTCCATTAGAGTAATACAGTTCTTTAATTGTTTTGCAATTTTTTGAATTTTGTTTTGTTAGCTTAACATCAATTACAAATTGATAAACACGACCACTGACACTTGAATTGCGCCCGCCCCGCAAGTGAACGTTGATGTTATTGGTTATTAATGTATTTTCAAGCATCGATGTTTCGGGCCGATGTATTTTGAACATAGATGTTTCCAAATATGTTGTCGATGTTCCTATCTCAAGCGCTGGCGTCTGCTTCGGCATTCTTTGCCGCGGTAGCTCTTTAGCGCATTTTGAGTCCTCTTTTCCTTATCCATCATGATTATTTTGTTTCTAGGCGCCTCAAGTGCTATGGTCATTAGTTCATTAAGCGTAGTTGATGGAGATGGCGGTGCTCTTAACCCGCTAGAAAGAAAGACGCGCCAAGAAATTCAAATCACTCAATCACTTGGCAAAGCCCAACGCGATGCAGAAGAAATCCAGCCGACAGGTACGAGTATCCATGCTTTCGGTGAGTTTTTAACCCACAACTCTTTGGGTAGGGAGAGAGATCGCTCTAAGGCTCCCAAATAACACCTCATCACTTTATTTTCATTAAAGTGTTAATTGGACAGCTCCTGTGCTTTAGGTGGCGTAAACCTAAATCACTTTCACACACCTGTTTGTTTTGGCCAAATGCTTTCCTTCCGTAAATTCACTATTCTGATTTTTTTATTAACTCATTCACTATCAATACTCTAGCGACACGTATCTGTCACAAAGTGCTATCTTTTTACTGAAATGAAAACATTTTTCAAATGGAGACTTTTTTAAAGTACACTCTGTTACTATACAACATACAGATTTCTTAATAAGCAACGCATATTTATTTTAATATTAATTATTATAATAATATTATGTTATACGCAATGAATACGCAGTAAAAATATATCACATTCACAGTATTGCAAGAGATGATGTAGGCACGTTATCTTCGCTCTGTACTTCTCGGTCAACTGCGCTTTAACATTTTTATTGGTGCATTCACGGTGAAATTCTGCTGTGAATGCAGATCGGCACATATTTTTCGAGCAATTATAACGTTCGCTGAAACGTACTCTAATTTCACCGAATGTATGTAATGGCCTAAGCCTTCTTGACTACTCAATTGTCTTTTCTCTCTAATGAGCATTTTCTTTCCGGTTCACGTATTGAACGGCTTTACAAATAAATTAAAAATGCTTATTTAGTCGTTTTACGTTGACGGATCATTCACTTATTGACAACGTTCCAACCTAGGAGAAGTAGTGTACAATTGACTTAAAATACAATTTTTAAACTCGAATCAATACTAACATAAGTACCAAAAAATCATTTGAAGGCCATTATAAAAAAATAATATGCTAACATTGCAAATGATTTCAGGTAAACCGTGTTGATGTGTGGATCATTCAAACAATAAAAATGCCCAACACACGGGCCATGGACCGCGCGCGATATTTCCTACCTCATCCTTGTCATACTCTTATGCCTTACACACATTGACACGCAATACACTACTACACAAGCCGGGAGGCCGGTCGGAAGCTTAGAGTTAGTCCGGGGGTTGGGGCGGTGGCCCGCTGGTGGGAGATACCAGGTTGGGGAAACACCGCTATCCGGCAAGTAGGTCCACACCGGATCTCACCATTCAACGGGGGAAGCCCACCGCCACGACGACGACAACGACATCGCCGAAGACGAAAACATTCACTAAACTTACGGAACAAGTTACCTTAGCCGTTCACGCTCCAGGAAACGCCGAATAATCAATCGAAGAGTAGTGAATCACTGATTTCTCAAGAACCACCAGATTACGCATTCTACACTTAAACAGCGTGCTTCGCTTGCCTGCCGCAAGGGCCGACCGCAGAGGCGCTCCCTCGCCACCCCCTCCGCTAATTCAATCGGGGTCGAGTGCCTAGCGGCTGCGGTGCGTCGCGGCGCAAAACTTTCTAATTACAACCCTGATGCTTTAATTTGCGCGATCCGCCCATTTCCTTAAGGCTCCTTCGCGCAGGGTGCAAGGTCATTGCCTCTCACCCCGACCCTACTCAGCCTCTGACTCTACACATCTCCGTCCCGTTGAATTTTCCCGCTCCCCTCTTCTCATTCTCCAATTTGAGCATGAAATGCAAACGACGGCACGAGAGAAGCAAAATGTTCGGATGTGATAGAGGGGATTTGATTGGCGCTGTGGAAGAAAAGAGATGATAGATAATAACAACGGGACGAATATCTTTTACACACGGTTCTGTTCTGATACAGTAGCCGGTAAAATGGGACGTGGCCAAAATACAAGTGTGTTGTCTTCCAGATTTCTTCCTATTAGAATTCTAAGTAAATTATCCCAGTCCTTTTGTTACTTCTACACCCCTCCTATTCCTTCCAACTCCACCCTTTTCAATTTTGTGTCATTCATCCTATTCCCTTTTAATTATTTTGCCTAGTTCCTTCTCTGTTCTTCTCTTTCAAATGACGAACCAGCTCATACAGGTCCTTTGCTTTACAACTACCTACTCGTAGTTCTTCCGACATCTTCCATCATCATAGAGGATATAGATGGCTTAGAGGGATGGCTTCGGAGAAGATGGGGAAGGTATGATGGCACGCGCGATTCGTGGATTGTTTGAAGTACTTCTTCAGAATGTGTTTGAAATTAAATTTAGAATTAGAATTGCCCGGATACAACTTAGAAAAGAGCAATCAGGCCTGTTGCATTGAAACTACTTAAGCTACGTTACCCAGTGATATCGCACCGGGTTGCTCTTTGACGTGCCCTGGCCCAGCGCTTACCTACGGTTTGGTGTGGCACGCTACTTATCAAGTCGGCTTGATGGAAGAGGGGGTGCTCGAGCTCGAGATTAATGATACGTGGGGGCCACCGCAGGCAGTCTGACCTCAATTTTTGCATCAGAGCAGCCCTGGCCTACTTCATTCCATCCCACTAGCTTCCACTACATTTCAGCCCCGTTTCCTTTTCTGCTCGAAGACATTTTTCGTTCTGTTCTGTTCTCTGACCTTTTGTTAACTATTAACATTGTCCTTTATCCCTATCTTCCCCAGCGCACTATCTTGTCCCGTATTCTTCACTCCAGCTTTTTCCGTTCTCCACCCCATCGTTTGCATCAGGTACCCAAACTTCCACAACGCCATTTGCCATTTTTGGTACGAATCTAAGATTATATATATATATATATATATATATATATATATATATATATAACGAGGCAAGATAATCAACGACTTTCGATGTTCGTGTGCACGGCCCACCTGTATTAATACCATATGACGCCAAATAATATAAAAATCAATACCCAGAATCGGAATGAATATCTTACTAAGCTCAATGTGATGAATAGTCGAGTGGACGACGAAATTTTATTAGTTGTTAGACATTCAGTTGGAAGTGAGTACTGGGTAATTTAATCGTCGATGGGAGTGCATGTCTTCGAGAAGCTGGAGGATTTGGGTAAGATATGAGTAAAGTTTGTCGACCTGTGCAAGTGAACGGGAGTTCGTATATTGGAATACAAACGGATCGTAAAGTTGTTTTTGTTTTAATTGTTAGAGTAAAACTCTTTTAGTTGTTATTGGTTCTTTTCTTAAGTATTGTTTAATATTATAAATAAACGTTTTACTTTGATTTGAATCTTGAATTTTTTTCATTTAACCAAACGGCAAGTTGCCTGATTAAAGTTTGAATAAATAAATGGAAATTTTCACTCTTATCCTTGGAAGAATCGTTAGAAATGAAAAGCATGTAAAAATTGAGAACGCACCAGCAAATTCATCAGAAAAAGAAGAAAGTCCTATATTTCTTTCTACGTAATCCATTATTGTAAACTATCATCCAAACAAAAAACTATAAAATTGTTATATATTGTATTGATAGAGATATAATTATCTTCAGAAGCTCTGCTAATTTTTAATACACGAGTATTCCAGTTTATACATCATCGATCTCCCCATCAGAAAACTACTGCAAATTTTTAATTTACTTCCACGACATT
>BOPP01000130.1:291718-304166 GCA_017312745.1 Gryllus bimaculatus
TATATATATATATATATATATACGTACCTAGGTGGAACTCAGCCGCTTTCTGGAGGAAAATTCAAGCGGCCAGCTCCTCTGATCGGAAATTTTCTGAGGTTTCTCCTATCAATACAAGGCGAATATCGGAGCAGTACCTTATGAACCAAAGCACGGATCGCGCACGATCTTTTCTTTCTCATCCTTTGGCCTCCCCTCAAAAACATACACCTTACTCTACCGCATGCCGGGAGGTATTCGCGACGGTAGAGTCTATCCCGGTTGCCGGCGCCGCCCCTCTGGCGGAGAAACCTGGAAGTGGTACAACTTTGCAAGGTGACGAGGTCGTCGTCAGATGTCAGGTTTCAACCGAGTGCGAACACCGCCACCTCTAGGTTTTCAGTTATTAGTGATTCCGGGCGCGTTAACGGCAAAGATAATTAGTTCCGTAAGTGCAGTGCATGTTTTCATCGTGGGGGGGGGGTCCGTCCTCATCTGGCATGCAATATCCGGGGCCGACGTATGTCGCCTTGCGGCCATTTTCCCTAACCAGATTCCTCTCATACGCTATACTTACAGTACTACAAAGCACATACGTGCCTGGAAAAAATAGTAAATAGATAGCTTTAAAGCGAAGTGTGGAGATTCACGAGTCGCTGTTTTCACGCACCGTTTATTGTCATAGTTAATCTGCGTAAAAATGGGTTAATTTCGCAATCCAAACGTCAAATAGTTGTTTGAAATATTTGTCTATCAGAGAGCTCGTGACAGATTTTGTATTCCACACCCAGTGTGATGGTTACATAATTCTCAATTCGAACACGGATATGGCTTATCATCAGTTAACAGGAAAAGATAGAATGGAATGAATTTGCTGTTACAAAATACATATCCCTGGGATAATAAATGATAAATACGAATGCATTTGCCCTTTAACCTTTAATTAGACGCGCTGACGCACGAAGTGTGTTAGTCGCAATGTTTTGCTTCCTGTTGACAATACTTGCATCATATTGCATTATAGTTTTTACTAACATGGTATATTCCGAGTTTCTTGAACAGTTCATGGTTCAATCGCTCCTTTGCAAGTAGTGGGAGTACAGGAGATGAATTATTTCCAAACTGATTTAGGCGCACGTATACGCTGCTAAAGTTATATTATAAATACACACAAGAGTGATTTCTTCTCAATGCATAGTTTATTATTACCTATAATTGCATGAAATAGGGATAAAATTACATTCTGTTTTCGGCATAATGTTTTCACTAGTCGTGTAAAATATTCCAATATTATATCAATGTTACTAAATACTGTTTATAAAACACTAATTTTCTTTACATCTATTATCGTTATTATTATTATTATTATTATTATTATTATTATTATTATTATTATTATTATTATTATTATGTGATACATCGTTTTTTCAGAGGCATGAACTTCGTCATTGTAAATTTCTTCTAGTCTTTATATTGAGCATTATAAATGTTTTTATGCAATATGTTATCTTTTTTCTTAACAAATACTTCTAATTTGAAGTAATTATTGGTTTTGTATAGAATAAACAATCGTTCCTTTGTTGGTGCAGTCAGAGCGCTGCTGGTATAATTACGTGTCAGAAAGGTACGCGAGTTGTGACTGGTTAAGTCAATAATCGCGCACCATACTTGGTAAATAAACATAAAAGAAGGTTTCCTTTGCACAAAACAACTCTTGGATTTCAACTTTATGCCAAGACATCCAGGGATAGGTATTGGGTGAATGTATACATTATCGCGTTTTCAGAAATTTACCTCCAAAATAACCACTTTTTTTTCTCACGTGTCACGAGAGAGCCTGTCAAGAGATTTATGACGCCTGAGCACATTCGCAAAATAGTTTGTGTGATGGATTAGAATACAGTTATACAGGACTTCTTAAACCCATATTGACTTGGTAAAAATGTCACGTCAAACAGGTTGTCAAGTGTATAAAGGCGAGAGAGCCCTGGCAAACTGAGTAGATGAGAGTTTGAAGCATCGACATGCGGCAGGTCAACACTCGACCTGTCAGTTTATCTCACTCCAGACAACGCGAAAATATTCTAGCCGGCGACGGAGTGTCTACAGGCTCTGTGTGCTTTCGTGCAGGTGTCGGCTGGGCGCTCAAGGGGCACTGCACATCACTGTCGAAGGTTCGTCGCACAGAATTTGCTTCCGTGTTGCGAATGACGACTGGCCTGCTGATGGCACTGCCTGAATACTTTTGCGTAGTAATTAACACATAAGATTTTACACAGTCGGTTCTAATAGATTTGTCAGTTGAGGGATGCAACTGACACAGCAAACAGCCATGAGTTTAGATATTACTATTTGAAAATAACTTTTAGAAGGAATTGATCTTTTATTGCTTGAATAAACAGATTAAGTACTTAATTTAAGGCAATGACCTGTTATTAACCTTAAATTAATTTAAAGGTGTACGGATTACGCACTTTCTCATAATTATAAACCTATTATTTTATTTTGTGATATGAATATTAAAAGTGGTCTAAGTTATTAATAACGGTTTCATTATTTTAATGACAAACGTTTTCATTAACTGAAAAACCGTTTCCGGATACTGTTAATTTTGAATTTGAAAAATGAATAATGAAGGCAACTTCGAGTAGAATAATAAATTACTCGTCCCGAGACAGAAAAATTCAAACATCCTAAGCAAACACGAAAAGAAAATACAAAACAAAATGTCCATCAGCGAACCGGTGCGTTCGCCCCGGAGGAGCTGCAAGTGCAGGCGCGCAGAGAGGACTTGTTAGGCAAATGGCGGCGCGGCAGTGCTAATGCGATTGCAACGACGGCGCGCGCCACGGGCCGCGGGCCGCTCCTTGTGCGGGGGAGGGGGGAAGGGGGAGAGAGAGGGGGAGGTTCGTGCCTCGATTCCAATGCGCAGCGATGCAATTTACAGAGCCAACGCGCCGCCGCCGGACGACGGACACGCGCTTACAGAGCAGATGCCTCGGCTTATTGTGGTCGGCGCACGTTGCACCCTTCTCACTCCCACCCCCACGCCCCGCCCCGCGCGGGTTCACTCGGCGCTCAACGGATGCACCGATGTTGCTGCTTGCGGCGCTGCTTGTGACACACAGTAAGCACGAGACGACACCGAGAAGAACACACACATATACACACACATGAAGCAACCTATAACTCGTAGTTTCTATTATTCATCTACTTTCAATATTAATTTTTTTATTTCACTTCTTTATTTCATTTCGTCTGCTCCAGATCGCGTGTTAGCGCCTTCACCTGCACGATCTTATCTGTTCTCCCGTTATTGATTTGCCTATATGACGGCTTTATCAGGTCATTACAAGGAGATTTATGAGAAGAATCCCCATGTAGAATTAGCTATTAATGTTTATGCGCGGGATGGTCCAGTTGTTGAATATATTAATCATGATTACGAATCATGTTCGTTCTTGCATCATCCACAGGTTTTGTCCAATTGTGTTGTGCGATAATCGATTTGGAATGTTGTTATACTATTACTATATCAGGTATAGCGTATAAACACTACTTTACAAGAATATACAAAGACAATGGTAAGATATCGCCTAGGGTATATCTCCGAGACTCTGCTCGATCATAAACCACTTCAAGATGTGCTAGCTTGCCTCAGTAGGGGGTGGGGGTATAAATCTACGAAATCTGCAATGAAGGTTTTAGTCCTTATTCACTATTATTACTTACGAATGTTCACCACCTCCTACCCTCCGTCTTAGCTTCTAGAATAATAATGAGTTTATCCAATATGTTGTACCTCATGAATCTAATCTTGTGAATCCTTCGCTATAATGATACATATTGATCTCAATATATTCCTCACACATTCGAAAGTTAAACATGAATCAAAAAGTTAACCAATTTTTTCTTTAAAATAAATATTCTCTAAGGTTTTAAAAAATTCTTTATCGTATAATATATACAAAAATACATTATTTTGAAACGCATGGAGAACATAAGATGGCATAGACAGAAACACCGGGACTTTGAACAAATTCCCAATTGCACGCTCGAGCGTCGACACTTTGGTTTTCGACCGCCTCGAAAAACGCCCGATTGGTGAGAGATGCTGACGCGAGCATAGTGAAATTCTGACTAAAGCATTGGTACGAAGCTACAATAGCGAGTGTCTGTCTGCTGCTCGGGACAAAACGAAGCCAATGCGGCGGCTGGCGAGTTAGTGCTCTTCACGGTCACGCCCGGTCACGCTTTCGCCCCGCGCCAGCCAATCGAGGCGAGCGCATCGTAAACGCGGCGCGTGGGCCACTAGTTCTCAACACTACTCCGCGCTCGCGCAACGCCGCCCTTCCGCACTAGCCCATGCCCGCCGCCACTCCACCTTCCTCACTCGCCCCGCACCTGCTCTCGCCCTTGCACTGCCGCCCATCCTGTTCCCGCGCCGCTTCCTCTCTCTTCACTCGCACCTTGCCCCGACCTTGCCGCACTTAGCTCTCAACTCCCCCCCCCTCCCTCCCGCCTGGTTCGCCCGCCGCCACCCCCTCTGGCTCTCTCATCCATCATAACTTCGCGTAAACAAAGCCCCGCCGCCGTCCCATCTCCTCCTGCCGCCGCCGCCGTTGTTCTGCAACCGCCGCCATCCCCTGCCCTCCCTCTCGCTTCCTCCTCCACCGCCCGCCCCCGACGCTTGCCGTGCCCGCTGCCGCCGCCGTTTCCACTCACTCTGCGCAGCGCTCCGCCGCCACCCCGCTACCGCTCCCACCTCCCTCCGTCCCGCCATCCCGTTGCTGCAGGACTTTCCTCGCCCCTTGCCTCGCTCTCGTCTGCCGTGGCGATGTCGGTGCGCGCCACCAACGGATGCAAACGCTTAATAAGGCGCGTTGGCCGACCAGTCCCCGACTCTACTCCTGCTCTGTCCCCGTGCACCGTCTGCCCCTGCCTCCTGCCTCACTCCAGCCCTGCACTAGTCTTCCCACTGCCGTCACTCCCTTACCTACCGCCTCCTCTCCCGCCACCGGCTTTGCCCTTGCCCCGCCGCTGCCTCGCTTCCTCCGCTTTCCCTCCTAATGTGCTCTGCCCCGTCCTTGCCTGCCGTGCCGTCACTCACGCCCCCCGCCGCCATCCCCTGCGCTTCCCTCCTCCCCCACCGTCAATCCCCGCTTACGCGCGCCGTGCACCCTCGCGCCCTTCCGCGCCCTTGCCCCGCCTCTCGCTCGCCTGCCCCCCCACTGCGGATGCTGTTGTCTGCCGAGCCGGCTCGCAATCCGATGCCATGCGCTCGAATGCGCACGGGACCACAGCGCAGGTCAGAGGCCGTACTTAACAGAACGCGGCAACGACGAGCCGCCGCACGCCGTTTTAATTCGTTAAGCAAACTTTTCATAGGATGCCTTTCCAGAGTTCAATCATCGCACTTCTTCTTTTAAAATAATGTAGAATACTTACTATCTGGACCGTACAAACAAGTCCGCACTTTGTAAATCATTGTTGAAAAGTGAAAACAGAACTGTTATAGTGGTTCTACTCGAGCGATAGCCCCTGAACTCTGCAGAAATACGATTTGTCCAGACGGGCGTTAAACATTTCATTTGCAAATTGTGGAGAAATTTCAGAGAAAAATCAAATCTTAACTTTAATTTTACTTAATAATTCTGACAGTATTGCTTCAATTTAATTTTACACAGATTGTTTAGTTTTGCTCGTTCTGTCAATCCCGTACAGAGAAGTAGATCCACAGACGAAGTGTAAATCTAAGAGAATGCTCAGAAATTCATTTAGCAGAATACTACTTAAATGCACTTGCACAGTGCATTTCCCCTAAAACTCTTGTCATCATATAACTCAAACTGTCTCCTCAATACTTTTTTGGGAACACGAAAAACTAGATTTTATAAGTCGTAGACACATGTTTCGGGTCATGCCAAGATTTAGCTGTTCCTCGTATGTCATTGCCTAAAACATATATTTTTCGCTTAAATTTAATGTCAGATTATTTGAAGAACTGAGGGATTAATTTACGGATGCTTAAATTTTCAGACTGACGTACTCTCCGTTCCGTTCTTGTACATTTTTTTAGTTTAGAAATCAATGAATCTTAATATCGCTTTTTCACAGTCCTACGAAATTAATCGTGTATAAATTTTTTTTCTCTCTCATATTAAGGACATCTGAAAATCTCTTACTCTTACTAAATATAAAAGCTGTAAATAATTTCTCCGAAAGAAACTGTGTTTGGAGATACATCACTCTGTTATCATATTTTCAATTCCCGTATCAGTAGCAGCATCAGCAGCACACTAAGATGTTTGAACGACGTATCGTAAAAAAAAGCTCTCTTATACAGGACTTTTAGACTGTTATAAAGAAGAATATCAAAGTTTATAATATTTTGAGCTTCATTTAAACTTGATTTCCAATTGCAAAAGATTTCACAATTCCGAGCGTACTTCATAGCCAAGCTTCACAGTCGAAGTATTTATAAGATTTCCATATAAAATAATAAAAATTACAACACTATTTCTTATACATTATGTGAGAAAGGATAGTTCTGTTGGAGACGTATTTCGTGAAGCGCTTGGAATTGTTCCGAAAGCGGTCTAGTCCCGGTGTCCCGAGGGCAATGCCAGAGCAGATTGTTTCCGGCCCCCCCCCTGGCCTCCCGCCCGCCCACCTCTCCCGTCCGCTCCGTCCGCGCCCTCGTCGCCTTCTCCCGTCCCGCCCGCCGCCTCGCTCCACCCAGTTAACGCCCCTGCCGCCCTCCCTGCGCCCCAGCGTCATCCCCGCTTCGCCTTCGTGTCCCGCCCACCCCCCGCTCGTCCCGTTCCCGCCTCCACCCCCTCCCGCCCTCACGCCCCCCTCTCCGGTGACGCTCTGTTGTTGGAACGCTGCGGCGCATGGCCGCCGGGGCCGTCTGTTTGCCGCGCATTTACAGCCGGGCGGTGCGGAGGCTCCGACGAAGATCAGATGGCCGTCACTTATGATCCCCTCCCTTCACATCCCGACCTCACGCCCTTGCCCGCTGCAACCTGTTTTTGCACACGCCCTGTCTCCATCATACCCACCAGACTCGACCCGTCTGCGCCTGTAGTCTTTATCTATCCTCCGTTCTACCCCACCTTCCTATGCACTCCTTTGTACTATATGTATCTAACTCCGCTCCGTTTCATGTAATCTTCATCGACATCTTCTCAACCACCTCTTCTGTCCACAACACAATTAAAACAAAGCGTTTAATCTAAACCTCATCCCCTACTCTGCCGTTTGCTTCCCTCATTTGACATCTAAACAAACAACCCACTCATCCCCATCAAGTTTATTTGTTATTCTCTCCATCTCATTCACGTTTTTATACTAGTTTTCCCGATTTCAATTCCTGTTCCTCTCGACCATTTCCGTCGCTACGAGCCGCCTTTCCGTCGTCGTTTTACTTCCTGTTTCAACCTCCGCGACACTCGGGGAATCATGGCGCGCGCTGGGGTCGGGGGAGTCGCTAAAGGCCCTGACACTTCGCCGTGAGTTGAAGACAGATGGCGCCAAGACTTTCATGATGGATGCGCCCTTCCTAAGACGACGGGAATTCCTAATGTACTACTTTGCGGAGCCGTAAATCTGCTACAGCGCGGCTGGAACATTTATTAGTATCTTGGCGCCGTCCACTGTGACGTGAGAAATATTTTTATACGTTTTAATTAATAATAATCGCAATTTTTTTAACGAAGCTTCAACCTCTTCGAGTGCGATGTACTATCTATTCCTGTGACATGAGACCGCATTCGTTTATTCGGGCAACATTGATTTAATCTCGATATAAAACCAATAATTACGCAAAAAGGTATGTTCACCCTTTCAAAACATCCCTCTCCGTTTCTCTTCTTATGATCACTTAAATCAGCTTTTGATATTTAAGAGAATTACACGCTGACTGCTCTGAAGAAGTTAAATTTTAAACTATTACATGATGCAACCTTTCATATTATTATGTAATGTGACATTTTATTTATTAATGAACTTGACTTCATTACTACTCATCATCATATAACAAAGTACTTGCTCAAGTGTTACAATACCGTCTACACATCTAAAAATTCAATTTAAATAAATTATGCTATGCCAAATTGCTTGATATTGACAAGACTGAAAATATGTTTAATACAAGTCAAGAGAAAATTTCGATTTCAACAAAAATTTCTTTTTATATTATAAATTCACATATAACAACGTAGCTGGTCATAATAAAGTTTGTAACTGAAAGTTACATAAACGTGCCACACCATGAGGTTTACAAATTAATATCTTTTATAACGAACTCAAATTGTAATATCGTTCCTAAAAATCTCCACAAAAAAGATTTTTAAAACGCATCACACTAATTATAAATGCAGACAATAATCCCAAACAGTCTATTCACTGAACCGAAGAAAACATTACTGCAGCATTCATAATTACGGATCGTAATTATGAAGCGGAAAATCTCAGACGCTACCTGGAAATCTGCGATCCGTCCTCTCCGCATACCAGTTACAATAAGCATTTTCAGCAATAAGCAGCGAAAAGAAGCTACTGGCAATTGCGGCTTCAGTATCAGTCCCTTTTGGATCCTCCACCCAAGCACTCCTCAGTACCTATGGGAGACATGAGTGACGAAGCTAGTCAACAAAATGAGATTGCACACCAGACTTGGTGCAACTTGATTGAGACAAGCCTTTTAAAACAATTATGCATTATTATGATTTTCAATAAGATTGCAAGATAAAACGGTGCTCCTTTCGTCTGTTAGAGATAGATATCTCAGAAATATGTAAATAAGATAATATAACAAATAAATAAAACTATATTGTTGTTCCCTTAATAAATTAATTAATAAACTTCTCGCGTGAACCCTACTATTCGCCGTGACGATAAACTTGCGCATTATAATTAAATTGCGAATTCGTGCATATGCCTTGAATTAACATTCATTACATAACAAGTACTTTGACACTTTCACTGCCGACGAGCAAAGGGGAGTTTTCGCCGGCCTCTGGGATAGCATCTCTGTTGTTCTAGTAGTGAATTTTCTAAATTTTACTCATTGATATACATAGCAAACACTGACGTAAAGTAGACTTCATTTATCCCTTGAGTGTCATGGATTATAAGCCAGTGAGTCGCGAAACACCAAACGAGGTTTGAAAGAAATACCTTATCATCCAATATATCCATCTAAAATATATAATTGACTAAAGAATTAATAAGCAGATTTTGCAAAACCCAGATCTTAAGGATTTTACTTTAATTCCTCTTGGGGGATGTAAAATTTTAATACTTTAAATGTTTTTCTTTGGTTAATAAAAATATCTAGTGGTACGAGTAGAAGGTTCTAAAATTAGTGTAAAATATAAACAGGTAGGCGTTACTTAGATACGTGTCTCTGAACAGACCTCGGCGAATCAAAAATTACGGAGATAACGTTGCATTCAAAGAACTCTGACGATGGTCGGAGAGGGGACAAGGTTCAGCCACATTAAGGCAGGTGCTACTGACTGGGGCCTCAGGGAAGGAGAACCGCCAAAAAAAGAAAGAATCTTACATTACAGAGTCAAATGTCTTCATTATTCTCGAGATTCCAGATTATGCACTCACCTGCTTCTGCTGATGGTGTGAGTGGAAGGGGTAACGCTCTTGCTTCCAACCTGACCTCGCGGGCGATGGATTGCCAAAGGAATCCGTTAAAAAATAGTTTACTTGCATAATAATGTTGCCTTGTTTGGCGTTGAACGTTTATTATCGTTAAAACCTGTCATTCATATGTCAAGTCGTAAGCCATTGCCAGCTTATCGCCAGGAATTCAGCGTCGTTAGTTTCCGGGATTCCCAGACGGTCACCCATTCAGGGACTCGTGGGTCTTTAACTCCTTAACTTACGAGAATTGACGGAGCAGGGTTAGGAATTTCGGCTACTAATGCAGGCATAGGGCATTTCAACTTTGAGTACGGATGAGAGAGCCCTGACATATACCTGACAAGATTAAATTTCTCCGAAAATATCCCGTTCTAACGAGATTTTACATCCTACTGACAAGGCAGTTCGGACGTTTCTAGCTGAGACCAGTATTTGGCGAGGGAAGAGAGTATTTGGCGCGATGAGAGAAAGTCTTAACCTTTGCTGAATGTCGTCTTTAAAGGAAGCTTGGATCTACAACCAACAGCAGATCACGGCGAAAGCTCCCATCCTCGTAAGGTAACGGCACCGGTAGTTGCCATGTCAGCAGTAGTTGACCCTTTAAAATTCACAACAAGCCATTCAACTCAAAATGATTACCAATCTTTTATGATAGTTACTGGTTTACAATTCAGATAGATCCACGTTAAAAAATTGTGAAAAGCAATAATTACTGGGAAGATATTTTCTTATTCATAAGCATTATATCTGAAAGTGTCTACTGCTGATGTATATGTAATGTACGTTTCGTATAACGAACTACGCCTCTAAGATGTATGTAATTGTTAGAAATAATGGCTCACGTCCGTTTTGTATAATTTTTGTTGTTAGTGCTTTTATTTTACGATAAGTGTCTTGTACAAATAGGCTTAAAGCTGAAGTAGCATTCAAGAAATCGTGGCGGGACAGAAAGTAGCTTATCTAAAATCGCTTATATCTACAAGGCGAGATGAGTTTGAAAGCGGTACAAAATGGAAATTTCTTCGTTTTCATTCCCCTCGGAGGCATAGCTTCTCTAAATTGAAAGAGGCAACTTGATCGGCATGCGACTGATCGTTTGGCAGCGCTTTCAGGGTCGTTAACGTTGAGAAAATAAAAAATATTGTAGAGATGAATTTTCAAGATATGCACAGCTGATAAAACGGCTTAATTCTATGGCTAATAATGCGCAAAAACATGTTGTTAAAAATCAATACTGTTTCCCTGTTGGCGTTGGAGAACGAATGCCCAACGCAAAGCTCAGCAAGAAAGGTTTCGGAGGCTCCACCTACTTTTGGGTTGATGCACCCAAAGGGACTTGCCCGCTTACAACACTTGTGACTCTCATGAGGCACGGCCAAGGAAATAAGGCGCCAGAAAATGAGACAGAAGTGCAGGTTGAAATCGTAAGGCGAGTAAAAATTCCGAACAATTTAGAAGTTAAATGTCATATTACATTATGTGTCAATTAAGTAAAGAAATTAATTTTAGGAAATCGATGATTGCCTTTCTATTTTTTAGGTTACCATGTGTGTCAGCTAGTATTGTGATTGTAAGTACTACCTGACTGCATTTTTACATTGGTATGAGTCTTCGTTGAAAAAATCACCTCCTTGAAAAAAATAGAATCTAGAAACGGGTCAAAATTAAGAAGTAAGAAGTAACTTATGATACTCTTTTATTTTTGGAAACGTAGGCAAACAAAACAAGAATTTTGAAATTATAGTCGAACAGGTCCTTCAGTTTTTAGAATACGCTTGCAGCAGAAGTGTACTATAAAATGCATGTACTTCAATTACTTCGTTCTGTTGTGTCGTCGTTGTCGTTGTTATTATTGTTGTTGGTGGTGAGTTGGTGAGTTTGTGGTGCTGAGTTGGCGGTGTTAGTGTTTCTTTAGATATTGGGGTCTGTTGATAGCTCTCTATGCTGGAAAACCAGGATCCTTCTGTAGGGTCCCCAACACCCTCCTAAACCACTTGGGATGGGTAATAACATCTCTCCCACAACCCGTCTCTTTCAGGAATCTCGTAGGTACATTTAACCGAGCTTTTTTTATTACTTTGATTCGCTCATGTGCTCCGTAGGCCAATCTCATTTCCTATGAGCCTGGAGAAAAGAGGGATCAGGGGAAATAAATCATAATACCACCATTTCCAACACTTCTCGGCTCCGGGGTGCTTTCTTCCTCGTAGCTGGGATGAGGGTTATGAAATGTGCGATGGAGATAAAATAATTGAAAGAAAGCATGTCAGAATGCATAGTACTTCGCACGAACATATGGTCAAAACAACAATTCGTTGAGCGGGATGAACTAACAACATAAATCCTCTTTGCGTTCTTGGGAGCATGCCCCATTCTCTCGGTCTGACAGGAAGCGGTTATTTCTCAGTCGCTTTACATGTTCTGCTAACAATGTGAAGGAAACGTCAGTTAATACACACGAATAATACTGTCGGGCGCACACTAAAAGTTACTATTTTAAATGAGTCCGATAGTCGATGTAGGTTAGGCACGAATAGGTGTTACAGTTTCATTGGCCCATCATAACAATAGAAAATAACTATTGACATGCCTCACAAGGATTACTACTAACTATTATTTTAGAATTTTACTTTACTATTCTTCAAGCATATGGATATATTGAAGTCCCATTTACCATCGCAGATTCTGTTGATGGATCATTTTTCATTGCTACGGAATTCCATGGACTTCGCGTCATTATCGGTACAACATTCCTTTCGGTGTGCTTAATACGACACATTACATTCCATTTCTCATCGAATCACCA
>BOPP01000130.1:309141-324249 GCA_017312745.1 Gryllus bimaculatus
CGCTGCAGCCCCTCTCGGCCAGACTCGCGCTGCAAGAACGATTGCGCAGACAGCGCTCTGGCTTTTACGACCTTCTGAGTCCTGGCACGTCGCGCGGTTTGAAGTTTTGGCGCGGGTTTGAAGCTATTTGTGCTCTCCAGTGCAACGGAACAAATCTTCTAACTTTTGGGCTCATTTGAAAATGAAGTTTTACAGATAACTTAACATAGTTCGTCATAACAACGTCATACACGTCAGGGGCGTCCATAGATAACTAGGGGCCTCGAACAGCTGATCCTCGCGGGCCCATCAATTAAAACAAAAAAATTCTCTCCTCCCTTCAATTATAATGCAATTAATTTCTCCATCACAAATACCTTACATCGTTAAATTTTGATTAGGGATAAGTACATTTTTTATTTCTTTGGATGAAAAAAATTCAGGACCCCAATTAAGTCAAGGTCTAGGGCAAATTTCTCCATCTTCCCCCTCCCTTCTGATCACCCCTACATATTATTGTTATTAGATTTGGTTCAACTTTCGCTCGCAATGGCAGAGCTACTCACAGAATATAATCATCTGATTTATTGACAATGAATTCTATTCTTGATTTTAGCAGCTCCGTCATATAACGGAACATCTTGTTTACAGCTATTGGCAAAGACAATATTACTGTAGGTTCATGTTTTGTGTAAATTACAACAAACTTTATTCAACAAAATAGATTGTTTTTCTTCTGAAGTCCGAAATTATACTCAGATATGAGGTCATTACTCTTTGTGCATTATCTGCGACACACTTTTTCTCCTTCAACACTTTTGAAATGGCTGTTGGGGACCTTTGTAACGGCGCTCTCCTAGGTTGCCTTCCCGAGTTTCAAAGTTAAAGATTCATCAACAAACATCCAACGAATGGCAAGATCCTCTAAATTGTTTACGAAATGCTCTTTACCTCATTTATCCACTTTTATTATCTGAAGTGAAACTTAACTAAACTGAGATCAGTTTCGTAATAAGATAATAAAAACAAAAGTTTTCTATTAATCCATGGTGCACTTTTAACAATAATTATCAACTTCCTAAGTTCTAAGATACCTACACGCGTGGTAATGTATAGCCTCTAAGTAAAAGTGTGTGTAAGTAAGGGGTAGGATAGGACAAGAAAGGGGAAGGAAAGATCGCGCGTGATCCATGGCCTGTTTGTTTGGATACTGCTCCGGTATCCACCTGGATTTATCGGAGAAACCACGGAAAACTACCGATTAGAGCAACCGGCCGCTAGAATTCTCTTTCAGAAGTGACAGGACTCGACCAAGCTATCTGAGTAGTGTCGAAAATCCTGCCACTGTCGGGACTCGAATCCTAGGATCTCCCAGTCAGAGGCACTGCAGTGATATCAGTTGACGCCCTGAGCCTCCTCTTCCGATGCGAACTCTGCGTATGGGTTTCATTTAATAATTTTTCAATCTCGCATTGTAATAAGATGTTTTTCGATAGTTGTTTCAAAATAACTATGGTATTATTATACATAAAGAATTTCGTATGTGTGAGGATTACAGGGCTGCTGGAGTCCTTGCCACCGTCTTCGCCCGGTCCTGTCCGCGCACTCTTTTTTTTTTTGCCCTCCGCACTTTTTTGCTCTCGCTCTCTCTTTGAAAAGCCAGTCTCGCTTCTTCTGAGCAGCCGCCTCGCGCGGAGGTGGGGGCGTAAAGGGGGGGGGGCTGAAGTCTCGGAGGACACTCACGTGGGGATTGGTGATGGCGGCGCCTTTTTAAAACATACGTTTTCCCCGGCGCTGGTTTTCCCAATTGAAAACTAGATTCCAGAAACGCGAAGTGATCTTTGGTGTATGTGTGTGTGTGTGTGTGTGTGTGTGTGTGTGTGAGAGAGAGAGAGAGAGAGAGAGTGTGTGTGTGTGTGTGTGTGCACACAAATTGTTTAGTACGTCTGTACCAGAAGGTCGATGTTTATGTATTTTAGTTGGTGACTTAAATGTAAAGTTGATGAAATGACTAGGCGAAAACATTGATGTGAAGATGCTTCTGCTATTCTGATCTTAGATGGCCTCAGATCCTTTTGAAAAAAAAACGTTACTCCAGTGTCATCATTTAACTTAAACAATAGTCAGTGCCACTATTTTTTAGCAGCTGATGCAACACTGGGGATCGAACTGGGAACACAAGGATGTTATTAACCTTAAAATTCGCTGAAAGAAATGTCTAGCTTGCTACTTCGTAATCAGTATGTCAGGAAGGGTAATGTCAGCGATTGGACTGAAGAAGGAGGTATAGTGAGAGTGCAATATGAATCATGGTTTCAAAAAGGTGGCCAATACATCGTAATTATAAAACTCCATCTGTCTGAGCTTTTCTTCGTAACACAACTACAGAAAGTGAGACAATTTTAAAGGGAAGCTGTAACACTAGTTTTGCCTGGTCTTGGGATCGAAACCCAAACCATAACACAGGAAGCTAGTATAATACCCATGAGTCATCCTAAGGTCTAATAGTGTGTCCATTTCTTCGAAAGAGTTTGGAGAAAATACGAGGGTTTGATTCTGTGGATATCCATTTTTCATCGGTAGGAGGCGGATTTTTATGACCTAAAATTTAGTCAAAAATTATCAATAAAAGTCTCTTGAAATGTTTATAAAATGCCCTAAAAGCAAAGAAAAATGAGGAACAAATACGATCAAAACCAGTTCGAGAGAACATCTCAAGCTGTAGGGTACGTTATTGATGTAATCAAGTCATCTTCTATTCGTTCAAGTGAACTCAGCATTCAAACATTTGGATTGGACTGTTCCTACCAGAAAACACCAGTCTGCAGTTATCCCAAAATCGGCGTACCGCCAATGGCGATGACACGCACCACTGGCACTTTTAATTACATATTCACAATGAGACATTACAACTTCTGAGCGAAGAAATAGAATAGGCTACCAGATGGAGGTTCTCAGAAATTCTGTGGAGAACATTTGTTGCATATCGTACATATAATTTGCAGCAAATAGTATTACAATTATATTAAAATCAATTAAATCAGCGAAAAACGAATGAAAAATGACGGGGAAAGGCAAAAAAGGATTTATTAGCCAAAATTGACGAAAAATGCACAATTTTCTTTTGTTATAACAAAAAATAAATGTGTACACTAAACGGCATTTTTCTAAACCAAAAAGAAAAAAAAGACTTTTCCTTAAAATCCGTCCCCTGGTAATCAATTGGTTTTCTGTTTGCTAATCAGGAACCTGAAGTGGAAAGGACAAAATCAGTTGGCGAGCCGTCACGTTATCACGGGAGATCGGCGGGCGGGGCTGGCTGAGAGGTTGTGACGGCGTAGGCAGGCGTAGTCGGGCGGGAGGGAGATGAGGGCAGCTGGGAGGGGGAGAGAAAGAGTAGACGCAGACGGCGCTTCTGCCGCCCTCACTCACCGCCTCTTTTCCGCGCCGCGAAGCGTCGCCCCAAAAGAGCGCAAGCGGCTTCGGTGCGAAAGAGACGGAAAGCGATATCACGAAAGAGGTTTCGTTCCTATTTGTTGTCATGGGGAACGAAAAGGCATCGATGCAGTTGTCAAATAAAATAAGCGATAAGATTCGTCATGTGCCCGCGAAACAGATGAGCGAGTAAAAGAAGCGAAAGAGGTCGCATTTGATACAAGTACGAAGCGAAGCAAAGTTTGATGGTTATCATCAAGTTCATAATGTCTCACAGGCGTTTGTGATAGACGTAAAAGAAGAAACGCCATTACTGGAAAGTCCCGTAGTATTTCGATCGATAATTTCAAAATGTTTGAGAGACGTTGAACGAAGTTGGGAAGGGGCCTTGTTCTATCCTTTGTTCCCACGTAACGACTCCCCTGTTCTTTAATTACGAGCAAGAATGGAAGATGAGCGAGTTCTAAATAGATGTTTGATAGCTGCATAATAAAAAAATTCTTTTCTTCATCTACTTCACGTCCATGGCTCAAAGCGAAAGCGAGCAATTTCTTTGTGTCCCCTCCTCCGCTCCAGTGGTTCTTTAAAGCTAACTCTTCAACGTCCTCGCGGTTTTCGCCCGAGCTCGCGAAGCATCCGCATTTGCCACTCAGACTTGGCGCGCAGATCCTCTCCCCCACTCACCCCGAACCACCATCCCCTGCCCCTCCGCACCCCTACGCGCTCACAGACCCACAGGCTCTAAATAAGCCGAAGGAGGAAACAACTCAATAACTTTAACGACCGCGTTATTCCAATACGGTTTCATGGTGAAACAAGAGAATCGAGAATTTAATGAAAATTGATTTCGCGATTTTAACGGAAATACGCGTTTTGGGGTCTCCTGATACTGAAAACGTGTTGTTGATTTTATATTCAAAGCATCCGTCCGTGAACAAGGCTAGCGACTTTCACGGGTTGGCTAAAATGCACTTTGGAGCGTTGACCTGTGGTTTTCGCGATCCGGCCATTTCGAGCTTTGACAGGCAGAGTGGACAAAGCTTGTAACCCGGAATCCTTAGGTCAGTTACTGAACAACGGGTTTCATCATTAATCCTCGGATATTAGGACAAATTTTTATCTAGTAATTTTTGGAGAATGTGGAAAATATTCACGAATCATGAAAAAATATATCTACTGAAAGCATCTATTTTTAACCTAATACTGCCCAAAACAAGTAATTCTGAAGAATTATGTTCTTTTATTTACAAATTTTTGTCAAAACGTGTAAATAACGCGTAAAAACGCGAATACTTTCTTGGATTTTCCGAAATGCGAATATTCCCTGATCAAATACGCCATTTACTATGCACAGAAACCTTTCACCCAACACACCGAAAATAAGGAGCTCTGCAACTCAATGTAGATCTCACTTTCGTCTCCAATCAGCACGCACTTAGGAAACTGTACCCATTTCCAGTGCAGCTGCAGTGTTGAGAAGTTGAAAATGAGAAGTGTTAATGAATGAGAGAAATGAAAGTAAATGGAATAATGTGCTCGTAGTCACTCTCGTAAATGTAAAAGTACTTGATTTTTTCTGAATAACAAAAAGTGCTTAATGTAACAATTTTGTGATCAGTTTCAGATGCCAGAAACATAACTTTTCATCTATATTATTTTTAAATGTCTGGTTTAGTGATTCTGTAACATATTTTAAGTGCCTAAAACATCAATTTTCATAATAGTACCTAATTGTGCATAATTTCATAATTTTGTAACCCTTATTTCAGGGTCTAAACAATAATTATTTTGTGACTAAAATTTCATTTCTTCATGTAGCTTTGTGCGGTCCGAGCTTTGCAACCAGTGCAGATCTCCGCGTCGAGGCGAATGCTGTGTTTCGCACCTAGCGTCATGTTTATGTAGTACAATGCTTCTAAATTTATAATTTTCCTTGACGTAAATTTATTAGACAATACCAAAGATTACGTTTACCAATGCATATCCAAGGATAATGTTGTGGGAAGCGTAAATCGACCATGCTAGGTAGACGTCAGTAAGTGTAAATATTAATGTAAAATAAATGCATGTACTTTTTTATGTGAACGAGCAATTCAGGCATTTATAGTACTCTTCTAGTTTGTATTTTCAGATTGTTAACGTCGTACGAGAAACGCGAGCTTACGTACATGTTAAGGAAATGTCTGCAGGAACATTTGTTAGAAAGCTTCTGTGACCAACCCACAGTGATCCTCATCTCGAAGATTATGATGTTGTGTGAGTTGCATCTAGTGGCGCCACTGCCAACATCACGTTTGTGAGCCTAAACTATGCGTATTATTTTCTTAAAAATGAATATTCATCTATCAATGGGTTTCAACGAAAAGCTCTGAAAAATTTGAAAATATTTTTTTGAATTTTGGGTGTACTTCACTATGAGCACATATAAAAGCACTGCAATGATTTAGTATTGAGGATGACCATGTATGGGCAAAATTTGTGATGTAACAAATAAAGGACATACGATAGAAATTCAAATTAACTACGTAATCTGATAATTATCTAATCTACGGTCACTGAAATACATGCCGATTAAGCACTATTTAGAAGTCTGGCCCTGCTTAGTTGGCATGAGCGGCTTAGTGGGCATTGAGTCGACATGAGTTAGCCATGCAATGAAAAATCCTCAAGCAATGAAAAAATTGAAGCTTCTCCTATTTAGTAATCGAACAGAAAAAATTGAACATAGGAAATGGCGTTTGCAAATAACGCGGCCTCCAAGATCGAATTTCTTTCCTGTCGATACGCAGGCGTGTTGGAGGGGAACACGAATGCCCCCCGCTAACCGATCTCTAAACGTCTTGCGCAAGCAATTTTATTACTTGTTAAATAATTGTTTTATTATTTTCACGTATTTATAATTAATGCTACAGTAGTCCAAATATTTTAAAATCAGAATTAAATAAATATATTAAAAAAACTTTATAAGTAGTAAAATAGTTAAAAACTATCTTTCACATATATGATCTTAAATCAGTTTTTTGTTATTTCTAGTTATTCAAAATAAACACATAACACTTTCATGACTTTAAGAATTGTCATAACTCTCGGTGTTCTGTACCAAGGGTTGTTAGTACAGGATCTTGGAACCATTTTTAAATAACAATCATACGTCGCGTAACGACCAAAATGACGATGTACTAATGGAACAAAGCGGGGAAAGGAGGACGAAGAGAATCTAAGGAGTAAATGTGACAATGGAGACAAATTTGTAAAAGAGGAAGAAAGGAACAAAATAGGGAAAGGGGGAAAAATTTGACAATATGGATAATGAGATAAACGGAACAAAATGGCTCAAAGGAACAAAATGGGGCAAGGGACAAAATGGGACAATTGGGGACAAGAGAACAAATGGGAGAATTGAACAAAATGTAACAGGGGGATAAAATGGGACAAAGAGACAAAATTAGGGTTGGGGACAAAATGGGATAAGGTGGGAAAATGGGACCAGAGGACAGAATGGGACCACGGGATAAAATGGTACAACGTGGGAAAACGGGACAAGGGGCAAAACGGGACAACGCGGAGGTCGGGACAAAATGGAGCAGGGGACAAAGGAGCCATGGGGGCAAACGGGAAAGGGGATAAAGGGAGAAGTGGGACTAATGGGACAAATGAACAAATGGGATAAAAAAGACAAGAGAAAAGAGGTATATTTATCCAAACATTTATGAACACTGGTAAAATCGAAACCCAAGAGTCCACTAAAATATGTTTAATGGACTCTCGAGTATTTTAGTGCCTATTGCTATTGACGCGCTCTTTTTATCTTAAATCGTTCTTTGGATGGTTGGTTACAAATCGAATGTTTACCGACGTTAAAAATAAAAAAAAGTTTTATTTGAAAATTTTATTGGCACTCCTATTATATTTTATTACTATCATGTAGAGCTCGCTCTGAGGTTGGGCCCCTAGGCAGCCGCCCTTGCAACAAAGATGGCCAGCTAATCTCAGCACGTCTCACAATCAGAAACAAAGAGCAGCAGCAGCGAGGACCGTGGGACCATCGGACCTCCGAAACACCACGCACCGCAACGGGAAGCGCTTTTACTCGAACGCGGAATTATTCGAATCGTTCTCGATGGCGCGCCGAGCGCCACGCAGAAGCGTGGCAGTATTAAGAACCACACTCTTGCACTCCACGTACTGCCCGCACTCTTGGGCACGCTGTAGCTCGTGGCCAGGAACGTCCCACTCCGCCACGGCTATGACCGCTCGCGTCAAGGCGCCTAATTGCCAGCCAATTTGCTCCCGTGAAGTGCCTGGCACCCAGTGCGTGTTGAAACCAGATTAGGTGGCTCTGAGCATCACCTGGGTGACTACGGTGCCTCTGACCGGAAGGTCCTAGGGTTCCACTCCTGACGGTGGCAGGATTTTCGACACTAGCTACATAGCTAGATTGGTTTCAGTTGTTGCCTGGAGGATAATTCTAGCGGCTGGTTACCTTGACTGGTAGTTTTGCATGGTTTCACCTCACACAAATTAGCGAGTGCCGACGCAGTACGATAACAAACGGGATTCTAACCGCGCGCTTTCTTTCGTTCCTCTTCTTTGATCTATCCCAATTATTTTAATTATACATACATACACTTACATGAACTACGCTACACATGTCAGAGGATCAGTCAGAAGCTTAGAGCTTGTCCCGCCTGGGGCGGTGCTCCGTTGGTAGGAGATACCTGGTTGGGGTAACATCGCAACTCGACATGTAGATTGGCGTCTGATCTCACCTTATAGTGGGACGATCACCGCTACAGTCCGCGATAAAACATGCACTACACTTACGAGAATAACGGCTCAATATGACGCGCCTGGAAACAATCATTCAAACAATCATCCGTGTTGGGCGTCGTTCGCAGCGGAAATGAAACCAAATGTGGAACTCCGGTGAGTGTATTCAAAGGCAATGAAAGAATTTCGGGTTATTCCCTAATTCCACATAACGTTCCTGAGTTTCAAATGAGCACGAAAAGTACAGGAGAGGGTAAGAATCTGCATTATCGATGTTTGAGTTATAGTGACTCTGCTGTATATCGCAAATTATTTATGGTGATATATTACCAGTGGCCCTTCGCATAACTTATTTGCTGTGTTAGGAAACCCTAAGAGTAAACCCACTGAATAATAAAAATATATTCAGGGGAATTTTGCGCAGATACGTAAGTGCCATGCGTAACTAAGTATATAGAAAAATGAAGGAGATAGTCTCAATTTCGCAAGGTTTCTAATTTTTTTTAAAATACTACAGGGAGTTTACAGCTAGGATTTTAAGGCAACACATCAGGAACTGCAGTTTTAGGTATTCCTCAACAGAGTAGCACGACTTGAAAATCTTAACTCAGACCCGAATTTCAGTTCATTTAGTTTTCCATAGTGCCGCCTTTGCCAAATTTTTCATCTTGACTTGAAAAAAAGTGAGGTATGTGATTATGAGTGTGAATTTGCGTAAATAGCAGCCAACAAGAAAAAAAGGGAGAAAATAATGTGCGTTATTCGCCGGGCAAATTTGTTGCTCCGCCGCCGAAACGTGTTATTCGTGAGTATCCTTTGGAGTAAAGCTGAAACGTTTGAGCCGTGGGGGCCGGGGCGTCGACGCCCCGCGCGTGACCACACGCCCCCGCCCCCACCCCCGCCGCACGCGTGACCCCCCGCGGCAGCCATCGCCACGCAGCCACGAGGGTCAAACGGCGAACGGCGTTGGCGCAGGTTTAGGCTACAACCAACACGCCAGACCCCCTCTCTGTCTCCTGTCTTTTTCTCTCTGTACTTCTCTAACGTTATAGCTTTCTCACATTCACATATTCATTCCTGTTCTCTCATTCTCTCCCTGCCCCATACCCATATTGTCTCCCTCCCTTTCACTCACTTCTTCTTTTTTTCTCTCCCTACAATCTATTCTCTCTCCCTTCTATCTATCTTCTTTCCTCTCTCTTTGTAAGTCTTCCTCCCACTTTCCCTAAAGCTAAATCTTTTTTTCTATTTTTCACACTTTCCCGCACGCTAAATATTTCCTTTTCTCTCCTTCTCTCCCATCTCTTTGCCGTTCCTGGTCTGTCATTCTCGTTCCCTATCAGTAACCGTTCTCTACATCCTCTCTCCTGCCGATCATTCTGGGCGCCAGGTCGATCACATGCCACAAATCCGTAGAACTCTCTCGGTCTTTCGAGACCATACGTGATGGACCTTAGTCCGATCCTAAGGCTTGAGAGGGAGCAGAATGGAAGAGGGAAAATTGCACGCGGTCAGGTGAGGTACTGCTCTGGTGGAATGGAACGGGTCTGGCTGGGCGAGACGGGACAGAGCGGGACGGACAGGGTGGAGTGGGACGGAGCGGAGTGGGACAAAGGAGAGCAGGACGGAGGGGAGCGGGACGGAAGGGAGCTGGACGGAGCGGGTTATGACAGTGCGGAGCGGGTAGGCGGAATGGTCCGCGGGTGGATGGGGCGGGGAGGGGTGAGGGCGAGCAGAAATTTGACTGGGCGACAGAGTGAGGCGCGGTGGATTGTACACTTTAAACACAATCAATTCCTTTTCCAGACTAATAAATGATTGTCGTAAATATCCAGTCAACTTCACGTTACTTGTGCTAGTTAACGCGGCTCATCCCGGATAGCCCAGAATGTATTGACTCCGGCCGCGGAAGCCTACGAACGCACTATATTCTCTGACTCAATTACATTACATCCAAGCAAATGCTCTACGTATAATTCCAAGGATGTAGGTGAATTATCGTCTATATGGAATTTGTAATTTCCAACCCCACTTTAAAAATTAACTATATTCAAGAAGTATTAGTAACTCACTTGTGGTTAAGGTAGCTAATCACTCGCTAATTACGATTTCGTATATCCATACTCAAAGTTGGCACCGTTGTTTAGAAAAGGCTTTTTGCACCGCCATTTCCACGCAATGGCTTCCGCCAATATTCGGAATCCACAATTTCATTAGTGGACGTGTGTTAAAGCAGCGAACCAGCCCGCTTTCACAATGCATTGACCATCCGCGCTTCTCCAACGAGGCCAACTTTCGTCTCAGGGGACGCTGCACTGTGGAGTGCGTCTGGCCTTTAGGATGTGTTTCTATTTCGCACAGTGGGGCCCAAGATACCTCTCTCTGCCGCTATGGCTAAGCGTGTTTATAGATACCAAACCACAATTTTAAACACTGAAACTATAAAACGTTTCTGTGCATCTCTCGGTTGTTTGGGATAATGAAACCAGTAACTGAATAACGAAATATTTATTAATTACAACTGCTGTGATGAAGTATTTTGAATATTTAAAAATATTATTCCATGATTTCACATAATGTTTTATCAATACTTTTATAATCTTTTATCGCACATTACGACAGATAAGGCAGGAAACAAGGAAACAATCCACTGCATTGTGATTATTATTATTATTATTATTATTATTATTATTATTATTGTTATTATTAATATTATTATAATATTATTATTTTAATAATAATATTAGCTTTCTCACATTCATATATTCCTTCCTGTTCTCTCATTCTCACCCTGCCCCATACCCATATATTATTATTATCATTTATCATTAAACATTTCTGTTTATTACAAAATCGATCGTCATCTGTTTAGCATTAAATAAATTTAGGACAGTCTGATATTCTTTCTTCAATGAAAGATGTTCATGCACAAGGAATTGAAAGGTTCCATGTTACATAGAATAGTAAATATAAGTTAGTGCATTTGAAAAAAACGAACTACTTCTATGTTCTTTTAATAGAGCCATCCAAATGATTTGTATGAGTTGTCGTTAGGTTTGGGATGTAAGAGACATGTGATACAAGGCTTAATATAAAATGGTTGTTTCTCACATAGTGGTTCTCGCAAAGTGTCTTCTTCGATGTTCTTTAAGTTGTTAGATATATGCAACAATGTTTCTTCGAATAGGTATTTTTTCTTATTTACTGTTATCATACGCAAAAAGTAAATGCTCAGCGATGTTAAGAAACTTATATAGTACAAGAATTGATAAAAAGACTTGTACAACGTGTTATTTTACAATTGCGTATTGCTATTAGAATAAACTACATTTTTATGGGTTACATTTAAGTACCCTCACAATTTCTACCAATGAAGTATTAACCCATTTACTAATATTATTTTGGGTGTAAGCCGAACCTAATATTACTTTATTGCTTCTGCCCAATTATTTAATTGATACTTCCTAGTTAAGTTGTTAGATATACTCGTATGTAATGACAACAGTGGGGAAAATTATGATCAACAAGTTGAAAAAATATTAAAATTAAAATACTATTTGCCCAACATATTATATTTAAGAGACTTTGTAAAAGGAATGGTTACTTCAAAACCTGCTCTTCTCCGGAATATAGAAGCATCGCTATCTAAAATAATAACTAAGCTAAGAAAACAACAGAATAAATGAGTACAGAATAAATAGCTCTGAAATAGCAGTGATGGATTGATTGCTGCGTAAGAAGTCCATGTTATATTGATTAGCAGATAGAAGAAATAGAAAATATCAATCTGCACCAAACTTTCTTCTCAGTACACACCTGGGAACTGTTTACCTAGTTCTAAAGTTGACTAACCTGCGAAAAGGTATCAGGGAATTGGTCTCTGTACTCATTCGGTGTTTGGTTTGGAACCCCCCGTTCGTTTACGTGTGACTCCAAAGCTTCTTCGTTTTCTCTTGTATTCTCCTGCAGAGGGAAAGGGAACGGCTTACAATATATTAAAAAACACTAATTTATGCATGTTACTTGTGGAAAGTAAATTTTTACATTGCCTCATATAGGACAATTGGAAGAAAATCCACATTCTCCTAATAACAAAATGGTATTCACATTTTCTCTTTAATATAAATAATAAAAAAAACTTTTCTGACTGTCTCTCTTCACTACTGAATAGGCGGTGAGATTTGTTGTCCCTCTCCCCTTACCCAGTAGGAAACGAAATCGAGTGGCCCTCCTGTAAAAACTTTTATCAAAGGCCCTTCATAAAGTCAACAGCAAATGCAAAGTAGTATTAATACCTTAAATAATAAAAATATTTTCAAACCTAGCCTTCTTTTACCTGGGCCTTCCAACAAACCAGGCCACGCTGGACCCCGAGGTCACGGCACTGACCCTTACTATTATTAAATAAGTTATGTTTTATTCTTACGTTCTTTATTTTTCCTTTGTTATGAATTCTACGCTTTCAATCCTCATTTATATCAATTGTTAATATTCTAATGCTTTAATTTAAACAAAAAACATAATCAAACTGCATCGTTTTGCTTTGAACAAGATTTTAATGCATATTATTTAGTGAGAATCCCGATATTTTGTTAATCGATAAGCGGTGATATTCCTAGCCGCCGGGCATTTCAGTGGTCATATTGTTGCCTTATGACAATTGAAAATTGTTCATGTGAATGCTGGGCCGTAGATAGGCTACACCATTCACGACATATAAACAAGCTATTACACTGCAACTAGATTTCAATGATGTGACAATTGTGAATGAGCATAAAGCACGCTGAGCCGTGTTATCGAATTACTAATTACGTGCCGACTTTCTGTACAATGCGCATTCAGGGTTTATTGAAGTGAGGATGTCGAACTCTACATGCATCAAAGCGTGAATAATTGTATTAAGGCTTTAATATCCGCGTGATAATCATTGTTAGCATTCATTGATTCTAGTAGTAGTTGAATCACGTGTAATATGAACCCAAGTTTATTAGTAAAATAAATAATGATTGTGTAATCTGAAACTGTAAATATCTAACGTAATGAAGTGAAATTTGAACGTATAATTTACACATTTCTCATTCTTTGCCGTATTGATAAGTATTATATTATCAAAAGAAGGTATTTACGTGACACAATATCGTAAAACGTTTTCCCATTTTTTGGCCTGGTATTTTTATATCACTTGTTTTATTAAATAGAGATCAGAATACTTTAAATAATGATTGATCACTTGTTCATTTTTTCGACAGGCATCCAAGCCTCACAAAAAATTATGCATGCAGTCAAGTATTAGTTGACTACAACTAAGGGAAAGAGTATATAGTCGCAAACAATGTCTCTTTCTTTGTAGTTCATAACACACACATCAAGGACTTATTTGCCATATCAGAAACGAAAAGAACTTTAAAGAAAGTCGCAATTCATTGCTAGAGATAGAACTATTGATGCCATCTTTAAGTATTATTTATTAGAAATTTGATGAAAATGTAACCCAATTTCGTTATAATAATTTTAAACTATCATTATTTATTATTTAAAAAATCAATTTTAAACTAAATCAAATGTTCAGGGACGAAAACCTTACATCTTGATGTGTTCCAAATGACTAACGTAGCATCTGCTCGCAGAACTAGTAGTAATAGCTACTAGTAGTAGTAGTACGCTACTAGTAGTAGTACTAAGCACCTAGTAGTAATTTTTTCAACGAACTGCGTTATTAGCAATTCTCTTCTTCTTGCTTCCCTACTTGCCGTCCCTCGATCTGAATTCTGTTTTACTGAGGCGATCTCGAAATGATTTCACGACAAAACAGTTGAACCAGGACATGAATAAACATGTCGATCTTCAATAGATCGCAACTCCAAGGACTTTCGGCCAAGTATCCTCCGTTGAAGGCTTCCACAGTTAGATTCAAAAGCTCTGATGTTAGTCGAGTAAAATGTCATACGAGCTCTTGTGTAGAATGAATCCCTACACAATTTTCCCCGAGTAAACAATGCATCCGACCCCAAGAGGCAAGAACACCCAGTGGACCGCCACTCTCGCTTCCGCATCTACTTCGTTACGAACGACGTAGGTAACGCCAGGAAACTGCGAGGGAAGTTTCCCAGTCGTCTCCAGGAAATACTAGATGTCGTATCCTTACCCCGTGCGAGCAGCGTGTTTGGGTAAGGGCAGCGGCAGCACTGTATGTTCACCGCGGCCAAGGAACACGCCCGGGGCCAGTGGCGATGGGAGCAGGCGAGTTTAGCTCAGAGCCATCATTGCCACTGCCTCTCCAGCGTCTCTGGGGAGGAGGGAGGTTAGGGTTGAATTCCCGTCGATGACGGATTTTCTACACTAGCTAGATAGCGAGGTCGAATACAGCCGTTGTCTCGGGGATAAATTTAGCGGGCGGCAGCTCTTATCGTTTGCTTTCCGTGGTTTCTCCGATCAACATCATCAGATTGCCGGAGCAGTACCCGAACAAATGGGTCACATCCCACGCCCGATTGTTCCTTCCTCTTCCAAGTCCTATCTTTACCCCTTACTTACACACGTACACTTACACGCACTACACTTCTACACATGTCGGGATCTTCTAGTTTACCCCGGTTTGGGGAGATACCTATGGAGGGGGAAAATCCAAGTAAGTCGGCGTGTAGGCTGACGCCTGATTTCCCCATCTAGCGTCGAAGGAATTACTGCAACCTCCTGGGATAACACAATCACTACACTAACAGGAATATTGACCATAGCAATCGATCGTGCTCGGAAACATCAATCAAGTGGTGGACGAGATGTTTTAGACCGCCCCAATAACGACCGAGGAAGCCGTGCGATGGCCCGTTGGGATCAGGTGGACCAGAGACTCGCAGAGCTCGAGGTCTACCACTTCCGCCTCCGCCGGGCGAGTGTGGTGTCTGCGCGGGAGCGCCGATCGGC
>BOPP01000130.1:326942-339228 GCA_017312745.1 Gryllus bimaculatus
GAGGAGTGCAAACAAATACTATTGTTCGAGTAATAGTTCTGTCTACTTGGCAGCTAGCGGGGGATTGAGTAGAGGGAGTTGCGTTACCTAATCAGAGGCTTCAAATTCATCTCACGTCACTGTAGAGTTGGTGATACCTATTAAAAAATGAAGTCTTAAAGCGCGAAGCAACTGTAAATTGAAGCGCACCATTACTTCTTCGGTTATGTACCGTGCGGGTGGTTCTATGTTGTCTACTGTTGTGTACTCTTATTGCGATTTAATTCTTGCTACTGTTCAGATCTGTTGCAAGAACAACACGACCACCTGTCTGCCGTCCGAGTAAGTGGCAACATAATTCTACCTCCACCCCAGTTGTCGCATAGTCAGAAATAGTATTGGAACAATATATAGGCAATACAAGACACTTTCAACTCTTTCTGATACTATTAATCTCGAGGCAACTTTTCACTAGCGAACCACGTGTCGTGACACGGAAAATCGGCCAAAATTCAAATTTTTATGCATAAACAAAACCTTTTGGAGTTTTGTGGTTCCTATTAAACGTATTATTTACATTATTATTATCATCATTTTTCATTTATTCATATTATAAATTTTATAATTTTGGAATATAAAATTAAATGACCATTGCCACAAACAATACAAAAACAGTGATTCGGTAATGTAATGTTTGCACTGAATTGTAAATTATATTTATCTAATACAACCTCATGAGGAAATAGATAAAACGATTCTTCTAAATTTCATAATTTATTCAATTTAATACAGCTCACACCTTCCCATCCTTTTTAATATCTAACGGTAATTTATTAAATAATTCAAATCCTTTATCAAATAGTATAGTTTACCTTACGGTTTTACTGAAATTAATTACTAAATTTTGGTCTTGCCTTGTTTCTGTTGTTGTTTTATCTTTTCCTCTTCGGATCTTGTTTACTAAATTTTTTATTATCTGATGTTTAATTAATTTAAGAATAAAAGTTTTATAATGAATTTTCTGTTTTATTGACATACATTTCATTTAATGTCTAGCAACGGAGGGTATGCATTACCCTCATGGCTTTATTTTGTTGTACTTAAGGTTTTTTTTATTTCAATTTGTTGAGCTTTGTATTGTTGTACAATAATCAAAATGGGATGCAATTATGGATTTATTTATCAAACAGCTTGTAAAGACATTCATATATGACCCAGTTCTGTCTAAAATAATAATCTTTTCTCCAGTTTTCTTTACTATGTACTCTATGGAATCTTTAAAATTAATTTACTACTGGTCATTACCCCCAAATATTTCATTTTATATACCTGTTGTATTTCCTTCAAGTCAGTTGTGAATAGTTTAGTTTCTATTAATTCGGTGTTTCTTCCATTATGTAAAATAATACATTTTGTCATTTCAACATTCATTATTATTTTATTTATCCTTTACCATTTTTGTATTGCAATAAATACACTCTGCAATTTAAATTGAATTTCCGGTTCTGAGTCTCCAATTACATACAATAAAGTGTCATCAGTAAATAATTGAATTTTACAATTATGAAATATGTTTATCATACACTTCATTACGTCATTTGTGTTAATTATAAATAATGAAGGTGACTGTGACAATGACGATGGAAATGGCTGTATCGGTCACTGCTGCGTCCATAACAGCGGTGGTAGTGGTAGTGGTGGTGGTGGTGGTGGTGGTAGTGATGGTGATGGTGATGGTGATGATGGTGGTGATGGGGATGGTGGTGGTGGTGGTGGTAGTGGGTGGCGGTGGTGTGGATGGTGATGGTGATGGTGATGGTGGTGGTGGTGGTAGTGATGGTGATGGTGATGGTGATGATGATGGTGATGGGGATGGTGGTGGTGGTGGTGGCAGCGGCGGCAGCGGCGGCGGCGCAGGTAGTGACTGAGAGATATCGGCGACGAGGACTTGGGCATAAAGAATGGTGACAGAACTAAATATTGTAATTTTTATTAAATATTATACTCATACTTCACTTCAGAATTTTCAATGCTCTTCCCTTCAGGTTCCATCATATATTTCTTATTCCCAGAATAAATATTTGTGGTTATCAACGTATTTTGTGACAGTTACGTTTTGGTCACTACAAGTTGATAATATTAAATTTGTTGAAAAATAACAGAGCACATTACATATGCTCAAAAAATTTAAAAAAATCTCTTATTTCAAATTGTTTCATAGTTCTCTGTTCAAGTAAAATATAATTAAGTTATATTACGCGCGCGTTAACAATACAATTTCTTGTACCACTTCTTACCATTGCCGTACAAATACTTTTTAAATCCCTGTTATACGGGTGAAACAGATGCTGCAGGTGAAAGATATTGTAAGATAATTACAATAATTATCTAATTTATCCAGCACATGAACGTGAGCACAAACTCAGAAGTATTAGAAGAGATGTGAAAAAATTGCTGGGAGACTGATACTGGCGAAAAATATAAAAAAGCTAGCTTTCAGATTAAGAATGGTAGCTCCTGGTAGGGAACATGAAAGGCAAAAGGCTGAAGACGACCTAATTGGGGAGCTTCAAGAGTTGCGTGGGATTTTCCAGTTGAGTGAAGCTCAAGAGCGCAGCGACAAGACGAAGCCCTTGTAACTTGATTGATCCAGTGATTGCAAACGCTGTGCATCGTTGGAGTTGTGGGGTTGGAGCTAGCGTGGGCAGGGCTGATCTAAAAGCAAACCCTTTGGAAGAGCATCGAACACGTGATGGTAAACGGAAATGATTATAGCGAACGACTTCTTTTGATGGCGTTCGGAAACCTCGACTTTAAGATGACGAACTATTTGGTTGTCAGTTCCATTCTGCCGAAGTCAGTTGCAGTACCACGGCCATCTGTGGAAGACAAAGACCATCTGCATTACGTATAGATGGTTTTGAGCGTGCTTCTCGCTAATGTTCAAAAATGAGCAGTAGAATTATAGAATATTTAGACGATATCGGGTGCAACATTTATGTGTTTTCGGACGAATTAAGTCGGCCAATTTCAACCGGACCTTTTCGATTGCTAATGACCCATATTTCAGCTTCACTGTGACTCTACTCATCAGTGAACCAATTTTTATATAAAGATAAAATGTAGACAATCAAGACCATTATTAATAAAATGATAATTTCTATTACAACATCGTAACAATAGTAGATTGGAGAAGAAAGAAAATTCGACATTCCCCTCCTAATATTCCTCTGCGTTACACTTCTGTAAACGTGCGACGCGTGGAGAGTAGAATGCAGCCATTTTTTTCGAGCAGATAAATAATTCAAACACGCTTTACGATTTTCACAGTAAACGAAACGAGTTTCGCCGTATGAAAGAGTGCATCCGGAACTCCGATTCTGATTTTTCTCCATTGGTTGAACCGGAGGAAACCGGATGAGGGCGGTAATCGCTAGCTCCGATTTAATCTCTTGCAGAGCAGACTCCGGATGCCAGCGCTAGAGGTAGCTGGAACTCATTTTTCGTTCTCTGGACTGTAGTGCGTTGAATCGGCTTGACTCGGCTTGCACCAGGTTGAATTATATGGTTTGGTATCTGAGTTAATAAATTTACATGGTTAACGTTGAGTGTGACCTTATCATTTACCCGCTTTTCCTGGACATTTCATGTTCGTTTAGCCACGAAGGCACAAACGAGAAACTCCATTTTTCCATGTGAGGGCAGTGGTTCCTAGCTCAGAGGTTCTCAAGCCCTCTTCCCATCCTCGCGAATTTGTCGCATGTTTTGGGAACACGTCTCTTCCCTTGGTTGTCTTGCAAATGTTTTACATAACAAACACCTCTGGCCTCCAATGCTGGGAATCAAAGAAAATAACTAAGGTATAAGAATGACTTCCCGATGTCAAACTCATTTCATTACACATTTTTCAATTTTTGTTTCACAAACCACATCGTATAATATAGTAATAGAAGTGAATCCAGTCGAAGTACGATACGGTTTGTACCAATATACCACATTACGCATGAGTATGCTGATATCGTGAATAAAATGATGAACTATTGTGGTTTCTGTAGAAGAAATAAATAGAAATAAAATAGCAACATATATGTCTTGGTAAATAATTTGTGGGACACATACTGCTTTGTTTAAAGAATTATAGCCTATCAGAGTCCAAACTATGTAATCTCAGAATACATATTCTTACAAAATACATTCATGAACATTTGTCGCAAATTTGCCAGATTGTGGTGGACTCTACGACGTCCAGAAGGTAATGGTGAGATTTCAACATTTCAACAATTAACATTATACATCTTTGAGTCCGTGAAACGGGAAGCTTCTGGTGGTCCACGTCATTGCAGATAAACGCACGATCACAATCACTCCACCATACTTCTACTTCTTTACATGTCTCACACCCGAAAATGGACCAGAGTCTCACAGAAAATTGTTATTCAAGCGAAAATTATTTATTATTAGCTTTCTGCTGTCTATCAAAAATGATCGTGTTCAGTTGTTCACAAATGAATGGAGTTGTAGACAACTGTTGAGATTTGAAATTATTAATGCCGACTGAGTCAAAAATTGAAGCGCGCTTTGGACAATTGACGCTTCGCAATTGTCCTAAAGAACTCGTTACACTGCCGCTTTTACAATCGAATAAATTATTTAATCAAGGCACTATTTTCTGGAACGGAGAAAATTGAAAAATTGCTTCATGGAGAAAAAGTGCATTAAATTTATTTTAATCGTGCGTACGAATTACATTGAATGGATGGAAACTGTTTGAATGAATATAAATAAATGATTTCAGCAACAAAAAATATTTCCTGAATATCTTCCAACTTAAACATGCAATATTGCGAATTCACGAGTAAGTAATTTAAGTGGCTTATTAGCCACACAGTTGGGTAAAGCTGTATGGATAACGATGAACTGATCATTTCGGACCACAACCACCTAATGTTTGCATTAATGACGGTGACAGGTAAGATGACTGCCCGAAGTGACGCGTCTTGCATGTTTAGGAGTAGTTTTTTTGTAATAAAAACACAATCCACGTTAATATAAAAATACAGGAGTGCAATGGGAGTCACGGACCTTGTTCAGCAGGGGAGAGAATTGAGGGTCCAGGTTTTCCTCTATATTTACCAGATTTTTAGCACTTATCTGAACCATTTTGCTGGCAAGGGCTGGACGATGAAGAAACTGCTACAATAACGCAAATAGAGAATAATGTCGCTGGTATTAATTGAACAATGACTGTTCATATGTAGATTGTGTAAGTTTTCATGGGTACATAAATTACGCAGAAGCCCATTTCAGATCCTTTTTAAATCACTCACGCATGCAAACAAAATTCGTATAAAATCATTGAATAGTATGTGACGTTTTACTCACACGATCTGTTTGCACAAAAATTTGGTCAAATGCCTCGCATCTGTTCGCATCAATTTACATTGAACTAGTTCTGTAATTTCAATCGTTATTTTAATAAGATTAATTTCAAATTACAAAACTAATTTTTCAATTTTATCAAACATTTGGTTGTTGTGTATTGTGTTGTGCCATTTTAATCGTCTGCTGTTTTTTCAATAATAAAAGCCTCTCAAAAAACATGATTACAACATGCAACAAAAAATTAATTCAATTGAGGTTTCTTCTATAAATGTTTTCTTCTAATAAAAAAGTTTGTGTTTGTGTTATAAATGTTTTCTTTTATGAACAAATCAATAAATTGGAACCATATTTCGACACTAAGTAATTATAATTTCATCTATAAATTTCGTTTGTGTTTTACAGAAGCTAATTTATTAATGCTGTTTCAAGAGCACATAAATAGTTTCTGAGAAAATTACATTAATTTAATATTCTGAAGTCCGTGCGTGAGCGAGTGGTTAATAAAACACATATTTTCGGGTCGTGGATATCAGTTTCCTGAGTATTCAACTATAGCAACAAGAAGAAACGCGATGTTCGTTATTTTCAAAACGAATAAAAATAAATTGGACTTCGATCACATAATGTATCTTTACTCAGAGATATTCTGCTGCAGAACTCGTCGATTGTCGAACTAAAAATACTTGACCTTTCACAAATGCACGCGAAGGGCTATTACGAGAGAGAGAGAGAGATAGGGGAGAGGGGAGAGAGAGAGAGCAACTGGCAGATGGCGCAGAGTACAGAAATCACAGAACATATGTTTATGCAAAACAATCATGATTGGGTGATATGCTTGTAAAGAGGTGTGATTGAATTTTTTTTCGAAGACCAAAGTAACTTTTTGTTAAAATTAGTTTTTATCGTTTATTACGTATCAGTGACTGCTATACAATTCTCAATTACTTCCTCACAAATAAAATAATAAAACAAATCGTTTGAGGGTAATTGTTGACATTATTTCAGTTTTACTTCTTGCCAACATTTCACTTGAAAGCTGCTTTCCCATATCTTATATTTGACTTTGGAAAAAAATTGTTAAATTAACCATTGTGAAGTGTTTGGTACCATGCACTAGGTGAGAGAACGTGAATCATCTCGTGTTAAACAAATCTTTTTGTGATTGACAATGAGTTTTCTGAGAAGTTTTTATCATTCTCCCAAATCTTTGTTTGAATTTCCTATACTTCTGAAATGTTAGTATAGTCACTTTCAGGAACACTTTCAATTTTTAGTGGACATTCAGTGTTTTCTTTGAAAAGCGAGATTTTACTCCCAATGTTAATTAGGGAGAGCGTTATGGATTTTTGTATTTTTGTAATTATATTTGACTTAAACTTCCGGTAAGATTGCTTGATTTGTGAAAGTACGAGACACATCAGCACTTTCGTGTTCTTTGTATTAAAGTTAAATTCTAAATGAAAGAGAGAATGATCCAGAGCATGTTGCAGAATAAGAGAGCAGAGAACAGTGAGCCGTATAGAAATATTGTAATTTCTTCTTTTCTCATGGTCCGGCAGAGGCGGGAACGGATACTGCGGTGGACGCGCTGACGGTACGGAAGCGCGAGCGCGGAGCGAGGCGGACCGAGGTGACGCGAGAGGTTTCAGGCGCAGGCGAAGGCGAAGGCGGAATCGTAGCGGGGCTAGTGGAGGCGAAATGGCAGTGAAGACATGACGACTCGGCTACAGTTGAGGTGGTGGCGCGGTGCGAGAGGCAGCCGGAGGAAGCACGCAGCTTGCAACCGCCGAGCGAGCGCCAGGCGGCGGGGCAGAGGCAGGGACGAGCGCGGGGCCGAGGCCCGGCGAGCGGAGTGCTGGCGCGCTGCAGGAAGCGATGGCGCTGGCGGAGCGCGGAGCTGCAGGCGCAGGCAGTGGCGGAGCCGGTCCGTAAGCAGCGGTCAGTGGAGGGGATGGGGCAGTGAGCCGTAGGGCGAAGCAGGCCGATGGCTTGAGTGATGCGGAGGTGCCGGACGTCGCTGGCGCAGTGAGCGGCAGGCGAAGTTGGTCATGGTGAGCAGAGCGGAGCGGTGGGGGCTCGCCGGGAAGCGATGGCATCGGCGGAGGCGGAGTGCAGGCGCGAGGCCGTGCGGAGGAGCGTCGTACGGGGTAGTGGAGGGTGGGGCAGTGGAAAGACATATAGGGCGGAGGTGACAGTTGACGTGGTGGCGCGGTCGGGAGGCGGTGGTGGAAGCGGACAGTGCAGCACAGCGAAAGGCGGGGGCGAGGGCGGGCGTGGGCGGTGCTGCGGGGAAGGCGATGGCGCTGCGGAGGGCTCGGAGCACTGCGAAGGCGCAGGCGATGGAGCGCGAGGAAGCCGTAGCAGGGTAGTGGAGGGGTGCGGGCAGTGCGAAGGTTAGGAGAGCGGAGGTGAGTGATGGTGGGTGCGGAGTGCCAGTGCCGCATGCAGGCCGGAGGCGAGCTGTGGTTGTGGTGATGCAGGAAGCCGAGGGTGGGGCTGCGGGAAGCGCGATTGGCGATGCGAGCGGTGCGATGGCCGTGCCCGTGGCGGTGGCGAGCGAGGGGTGCGCGGCAGGCCGGTGGCGAGGAGTGGCTGGCGCGCGAGGCGGACTGCAATGGTGACAGGTGGATGCGCTCGAGCGAGGCGCCGTGTGAGCAAGGCCGCGGGAGGATGCGGGGCGCGAGGCGAAGATCGGGGAGCAGGCGTCTCTGTGTTCATTATCATAACTAATGAGGAGGCGAGGACCGGGCTGGACCTGGGCGCCGCCTTCGCCTAATTAGACTTCCGGTGCGATGCGGCTCCGGCAGCCGCCCGTCTAAGCCCCTCCGCCGATGCTGTTGGGCGGGCGCGCTTCTCCCAAGCTGCCCCTGCCATGCCCTGATACTTCGCTGACAAACATTTCAGTGATAAACGATTACAAAGGAGAATATGATCTTTCTCGATTTCCAAAGAAAACCTGAGGAAATAAAATCAGTTTAACACTTGCTATTAATTATAGAAACTTAATTTTGAAACAAGCTGATTCTATACGATTGCATGGCACAAAACGAATAGCTGTTGAAAATTAGCAACAAATGGGCACTACAAATACACTATACACTTCATGTCTTTAGATACCTATTTTGCAAGGCTAATGAAATGATGGAGTTTTACAAATTCTGAAACAACGCGATCACTATTAACAGGGAACACACAGGTTCTAAATTTGTATTAATGATATAGTGACGTAGCTAAGTGGGGGCAAAAATTAATTAGACTTAAGATCCCTCCCTCCAATAATTTAGCTTTCACTAATGTTCTTTACTTACGAAATATCGTAATTATAAAATATCGTAATATCGAAGTATCGATAGAAGTATCGTAGTATCGAAATATCGTAAATATCATAATATTGAATACAATATACAAATTGTTAATGTTATAAATATTAAAAACAAGTCAACAAAGTAAAATGTATATTACATTCATCATTAAGGAAAAATTCTTTTTAATGAAAAATGAAGCTTGACGTTATCCTACAGTCCTTCTAGATAAAAACCTGAGTGCGCCTCTGAATTGATAATTAATTATTTCTCAAACAAAATACGTTTTTATGAATGTTGCAGCATTGTAACATACTAGGAGCATAGAGTATTTTTAGAATAACACTTCTTTACATGCGATGAATAAAAAATTTGCTATTCCGCAGCAAGTAAATAGAAAATATTTAATAGAGGGTGACCTCTTCATTGAAGTCTCGCTGTCGCACGACATCAGTATTGAAAGTAGTGATTATTTATTAATTACTTAACATATCGAGTGTTTTTTTGCCAGGCGGACATTGGTCGTAGTTTGAGACTCGTATTTCCACGCAGACTTCATTTTAACCGCGGCGCGGGTCTGGGGGATATTTTGAGCGCTCCGTGGGCGTCCCTTGATACACCTGGCGAGATTCTTTCATCGTCATATGAGTCTGTGATAAATGCATATGAACTGTTCGGTTGGAAGAACGTGAGATCTCGTGAGGACGGGGCACTGCCAGTGAAATTTAATTTTGCTGGCAACGTACCACGGTTCTTGTACATGCCGCATGCATGGCATGGCCTCTATGGAATTTTCCAACCTTCGAAAGTCCATACACCTCAGCGGGGATCGAATACGGGTACTGGTATTTCAAAGGTCAGAAAACTAACCACATGACCACCGAATCAGTAAGAAGTGGTGCACTTAATGTGAGAAATCCTTCGGTACTTAGTTGGAAAACAGGAACATTAAATATTTGTATTTTTCAGTCAAAATCGAAATGTCCCTAAAAAGTAAGATGTTCTCAAAGTACATACGATTGTTTTAAAAACTGACCGTACTAGAAAATTAAAATAGCTGCACCTCAAATTTACAATTTTAAGCTCCACAAGGACAGTTCCTTTAAGAGAGTGTTGCTCACAGAAACGTCCTAGTTTTCTTTTAAACCTGAATATCAGTATTTGATTTTCACGAACCGAGGTTAGAACGATAGTTTTGAAATACAATTACAATGGGATGTGGAAGTTCATCACCTTGGACAAAATGCATCACTTTGAGAGGTTTTACGACACTTTATGAACTATCAAAGATTCAATTAGTCTGTAGTCGATGATATCTCCTGTTGTGGTATCGTCCGATGATTTTTTGTGGAATATGTTGACGTACAGAGTATATGAAACCAACGCACACATAATAACGGCCGTTTCAGAAACATAGTGATAGAAATAGCTAACTTGATCCGACATAAGAAATGATTCCGAAGGTGCTTTGTAAAAGTTTGAATTGTCGGGCGCAGGCGGAGAGAGTTTTCATCTGGCCTGCGCGGGTCGCTGATGAAAGTGCGCGCATACAAAGTCCGTCACCGGGAACTTCCGCGGAATGGAGGTCCATCGCCTGGACGTCTGCAGTTCTAAAGTTGGTACAACTGCGAATGTAAGTATACGTGTATGAGCTCTCCTGCGATAATCGACAAAATCTTACTTTTTCCTAAAATACATCTATATGCTGTGATAGTATCTGAGTTCAATAACAATCTCATCATTAAAAAAGATGTTTATAGAACAGTATGTTGCGACAGACAATGAAAGTCAATGTTAGCCGTCTAATAAAAAACGAGAGAATCGTGGAAGGAAGAGAAACCACGAACAAAGAAGAATAAAAATTTTAGTAAGTAATTTTAGTGATAGAGAAGTGAATAATAAACATTATTAAAGAATCGCGAGAACTGGATGTCAAAGAGCAAACGATGTGATACGCAAATAGATCGCCAATTGTAAGAAACAGGACATTGTAAAATATGGGGAAAGTGTGCCAGAAAAGACCAAGCGAAACTATTGAGACATTACTGCACCAGAGTAAGAAGACAATTGAAAGGCGGGGACTACAACTTGCCGTACAGAAGAATGTGCGCTTTCGTGGATCGATGCGTGCTTTTTGTTCGAGTCACAACGAAGTTTGTGGTTGTAAAGAGCAAGATGTGATTATATTATGGGTTGTGCGCTTTAATAAGAATATTTAGGATATAGATTTTAAAAAATAATCGAAGAGTGGAATAGACAGGATTCAACAGCAGATTGTATGACATCGCCGATGCAGGAGGTGAAACGGCTACACCGTCGTTTCAAAGCAGGCCCAGAGGACTCGAAAAATAAAGTGATAAACTCATTCAATACATATATTTTAATATGTTTAAAGATCAAGTCATGTTCTTAGTTTTGTAATTGATTTAAGATTAATAAGGAAACTATGTCACACGATGTGAATGCAAAAAAAGAAGAATATCTGGTTGGCAACTACGGAGTGAAAAAGAGGAATTAATAGTGAAAATATTCGATTACCTTTTTGTCATTGGTATTGGATATTTTGTTTTTGAAACTAAAAATTACACCGCAGGATTGAGATTGTAAGTCTTGGTGAAGAAACGCTACAGGACACAGTTTTAGAAAGAACGAATCTTGTTTTTATTTCTTGGGTTGTTATTACAAAAATTGGATTGGCACAGTTAAAGATATATTCCTTCAAATAATACTTTCGTCAACGCCTGCTGTATAGACGATTCTGTGTACAACATAAATAAATTTTCTGTTGTCCGCAGCCAAGCTACCTTTGCTGATTAATAGACGAAATTATTGAACAAGGCCATAATGTGCAAATTTTTAAAATATTAGTGTAGAATAATTCAGAAACATTGTTTACGTTAAAAGTGGGCGAACCGAGGAATATGCAAGAGAAGACATATAGTTTTAATTATAATAATTCATTAGAGAAGTAGCTGGGGCTAAATATATTAAATAATTATTAATAAAACCAAAGTACTTAAGGGAGATCGAATTCCAAAGTCATGGTCTCTAATTTCTTTTACTTTCACTTTGCCGCGTTATATGATAATGACATAATTATTATAATTTGTGTGCTTTTGGTGTATTCAGATTGGTACTACTGTTATAAGAAATTGTTACTTCTTGGAACAACCTTCTCTTTAGGTGCACATTAAATTGAATTCACTGCGGGTCTGGCAATAACAAAAAGTTGCGCAAATATTTTGAAAATAGTTTACCCATTTGAGAAACAAAGATTGGCTGTTCCTGAAACGACCCGTCCCATATGTACTAAAGCTGCTTTTCTTACGGCTTTTGGCGGGGGTCACCTGTGTTCTATGGCAGTGTGCACACTGAGATGATGCACTATAAGTCATAACATCAGGAATTGAGAAATGACGGATTAACCACAACTCATTTATTTGCGTTTTCAGTCAATATCTAAACCTGGTTTTCATTGTTTGTGTCTGCTTTCACAATCTTCCTCGGTATGCTAAAAATTGTCGGTCATTACGTAAAAGATACCTCTCACACAAACATTAGTGTTTCGTGATTTCATCAAACTTTCGTGATCATTAGAAAATTAGTATAAAAAATTATGGTGC
>BOPP01000130.1:381438-396610 GCA_017312745.1 Gryllus bimaculatus
GGGGGGAGAGATTGCATCGGCGCAAGGGGGCAATTTGTAATCGCGAGGCGCCGGGTTGGCCGCACACGGCCGCGGGCGGCGGCTGGCGCTTCCTCCTTGGCGTTTGTCTCTGGCCCAATCACGCGCGCGCGATCGGGCGCCGCGCAGCGCCACGCCGGGCGGCGTCAATGCGCCGATTAATAACGCGTGGGCGGCTCGCGCGCTCTCTGGCCCTGCCGGCCCGGCGCACGGCCACGGCTGAGGCATCGGTGCCCGCTTAGGGATGCGACGTCGACAACGAAATATCGATGTTCAAAATTGAAGCCGAAGTTCAAAATTAAAACGTCGATATTCAAAATTAACACGTCGATATTCAAAATTAACACGTCGATATTCAAAATTAACACGTCGATATTCAAAATTAAAATGTCGATGTTCAAAATTAAAATGTCGATGTTCAAAATTAAAATGTCGATGTTCAAAATTAAATCGTCGATGTTCAAAATTAAATCGTCGATGTTCAAAATTAAATCGTCGATATTCAAAATTAAAATGTCGATGTTCAAAATTAAAACATGGATGCTAAAATTAAAACGTCGATGTTGAAAATTAAAACGTCGACGTTCAAAATTAAATCATCGATGTTCAAAATACATCGTCCAAAAACCAGCGTTGTTTTTAAACATTAATGTTTTAAAGTTGCTTTAATATTCTCTAAACCGAAATTTGTGCACAACAAAATATGATTAAACAGTTGCCGTACACTTTAATTTGTAAATAAAATGTGATTGATAAATAAAATGTGATTGAAAACAAAGTTAAAATTGTCTTTGCATGTCCGAAATAGGCGGCGAGGACAAACGTGAAAAAACGTTAAGGAAATACCAGAGCACCAAAATCACTTCCGACAACGGAAATTAGTCTGCTTAAAGATAATACAAGCCGTGTCCGTTTGGTTCGAACACAAACACAGTGGTAGCATCAGTTACTATTTCGTATTTTAGTTTTTACAAATTTGTGATCATGCATATTTTTTCATTAACGAACAAAACATCGATCCCAAAACATCGGCTTCAATACATCAACGTTTAAAACATCGATATTTTATAGAAACATCGATGTTTTGAAAACATCCCTAGTGCTGGCATCGGAGCCCCCGCTGAGCCACATCAAGCGAGCTTTCGGCGTGCTTGCTAAGAAAAGATGGGTTTTACTGCATTTTGCAGCCAATGTTGTGTGGTCACTCATTTACTGAAAAAATGCCCTTACTTTTCCTACAAAATATTCACTGCTATGATTGATTGATTGTTTAGCGATGGAACTGCTAAGTTCTGCAAGTGTAGTGCATGTCGTTCGTCGAGTTGCGAGAATTTTCCGCCACCAGATGTCTCCCTGTCAGCCGGGTACCGCCCCAGCCGAGACAAGCTCTAAGCTCCCGATTGGTCTCCCAAGAAGAGTGATGGTGCAGAGCGTGCGAGTGGGTTTGTAAGAAGGGATTTTAGGGAGATTAGGATAGGGGAGAGGAAGAAAAGGACGCGTGCAGTCCATGGTCCGTTTGTTAGGGAACCGCTCCGGCATTCTCCCGGTGTTGATCGGAGAAACAACAGAAAACTACCCATCAGAGATGGCGGCCTCAAGTATTCTTCTTCAGACAATGGCTAAATTCGACACAGCTCTCTAGCTAACGTCGAAAATTCTTCCACCGCCGGAATTCGAACCTTTCGATCTCCTGATCCGAGGCACTGCAGTGACATCACTTTATGCCCTGAGACACGTTTGCCGGCTCTGATAAGATTTGTGGAGAATTTCACCCTATTTAAAGAAAATATTAAAGCAAGACAAAGTCATTTGTCAGCTCTCTGATTTGGCCGTGATGAAGTACAAATCAAAAAAATATAAGAATTAAAAACTGAGCACAGTATAATGCTGTACAACTTTTTTAGGAATATTATTTAGTTTTATATTGTCCGATCGTGTTTCTTCAAGGTCAGGAAATGGAAGGAGAGGGGCACTGTTATCCAATTAGCAGTATTGTTACGACTTAAATTTTTGATATTGAAGCTCCCGATTGGATGATAGTGTTCTCCTCCTCTTCCAGCTTCCTACCTTCACGAATTAATTTACAGCTTTTGAACAATCCTATTATGATTTCGTTTATCTCTGTTCTGCATCACAAAGTTCACATTCTTTTCCCACGGGCCAATTGATATTACAGTTGTTAAGGTAAATATGAATAGTTTTGGTAAACAGTGAATTGCTTATCAACTCACCGAAAGGCAAATTATTCACCCCAACCGACAAGGCAGAGGAAATTGCCAACTACTTTGAGTCGACTTTCACACTCAACCAATCTAAACCGCACCCGGATCACAACACAATAATACAGTCCATAAACCTCCCAAACTACGGCCCATATCACAAAATGCATTACACAAATCCTAAAGAAATAAAACAAATCATTAACTCTCTCCCGATAAAAAAGCACCAGGTCATGATAATATCAATAATTCAATACTAAAACATTTACCAGCCTCCGCAATTGCGTACTTAACAAATATATACAATTCATGCTTCAGAACAAATCATTTTCCATCTTCATGGAAGCATGCCATCATTCATCCTGTTCCAAAGCCAAATAAAAATTCAGCCAACACCGACAGTTATCGCCCGATAAGTCTTCTACCATCTCTGTCTAAAATTTTCGAAAAAGTAATACTCCAACGTCTTAAAAAGCACCTACAAAAAACAAAAGCTATCCCAAGAGAGCAGTTTGGATTCACAGATCATGTATCCACACAACATCAACTCCTTAGAATCACAGAACATCTCAACACAGCATTTCAGAAAAAACATCATACAATACTCATATCACTGGACATAACACAGGCATTTGATAGAGTCTGGCACCTGGCACTAATTTATAAATTAAAGAAAATAGGCACTCCACATTACATCACCTCAGTAATCCAAAACTATTTATCCAACAGAACCTTTGCAGTAACAATCAACAACTATCAATCAAACCCCAGGTTAATCAAAGCAGGATTACCACAAGGTTCCCCCCTATCACCCACACTATTTAATCTCTATGTAGCAGACATCCCCATTGATGAAACAGTAAAAACCGCACAATTTGCAGATGACACACTTATCTTCTCCTCCAGCCACTCTCTAATCAATATTAAAAACCACATACAACTGTATCTAAACCAAATAGACAGTTGGTCATCCATATTAAAAATAAAATTAAACCCAAACAAAACTGCAGCTAAAATATTCTCTTTAAGACCATACACTTCACCAACCCCACTCACTTTAAATAATGAGCCCATCCCATGGTATCCTCCAAATAAACCCATAAAATATCTTGGACTGCACATGGACACCAAATTGAACTGGAAACAGCACATAGACATCAAAATAATACAAACCAAAAACAAATTGCATCAATTAAAAACTCTAATAAACAGGAAAAATTACCTCCCATACAAAACAGCAATAACTTTATTCAAAACAATAATCAGACCTACTCTTCTCTACGCCTGCCCAGTATGGATCAATGCTGCAAAAACAAACATCAACAAAATTCAAATAGTACAGAACCAATTCCTCCGTACAATCACTAATGCACCCTGGTTCATATCTAATCATCAATTACATAATGAATTCAACCTCGATCCCATCATGCACCACATCACCTACCTATCCCACAATTTCTTCTCAAATATACACCATATCCAAACCTTATCTTCATTCAATCTTTGCAAAAACCTCATCCATCCCACTCGCATAAAAAATAAATACCCATTCCACATATTTTGTAAATTGTTCTCAGATCTGGAATAGTTTTTATGAGGTGCCCTTAGGGTTTCCTCAACCTCTGTAGTAGTATTAAGTTATGGATAAGTTTAGGATAAGTTAAATTATAAGTCATCAATACATATGTAGAGTTATTAAAAACTGAACTATGTACTAAACAATCAAATAAATAAATAAAAAATAAAGAAAAAAAAGTGAATTGCTTAGGCGCCACCATGCCGAATTCTGGCGATCAAGGACGGTATGCCCGAAGGGAGGATCAGCTTATTTTAAAGGCTAGAGTATTTTTTGTCGCCTCTCCCGAGGAAACGAAAAACCAACTACATTTACTTACAGCGAGAATTGATTTTCTTGTCAGATGAGAAAAGCGATAATGAAATTAAGTTTCTGTAACGTCGATTATGTTTTTATGCTACAATTAACTGAATTTCTGCGATAAAAAGGTGGTTTGTTAATAAGATCCGCCCTTTTAGAAAAAAAATGATTAATTTATCCTTTATAATACAAAAAAACTCTTTTCGGACCTGACTCATTTTGCTTGCCTACGGTGGGAATATTTTTCTCAATTTCAGTTCACTTTTCCCGTTTCGGTATTTTTATGTTGCTGGATATTCGTCTTCTTATCACGTGTTCTTCCTTCCCTTAGGCGTTTTTTGCAAATTTTCTCTGCAATAGTCTGCATTCTTGCAGTATCTAACAGGCTACTGCTCAACCATCTCATAATAATAACGTTCTCAATATTTAGCTATTTCTTATTAGTCGGTAATTATCTACATTAGATTGCTTTTCATCAGATCATTTTTAATGTTTCGTCTTTCTATTTTGACTATATTGCACTGCTTTCACCATATTGTTTATAATTTCTTCAAAAACGTTGCTAATTTTCCTTATGATTTGTCAAATTTATGATTTTCTTCGTCCTAATCCCACCTTCTATTGATTCGACTTTTAAAAATTTCTCTGCACATTGGCATTACTAATATTATCACTTCGAACTTCTTTTGCTCCCCTTCAACAAAAGCCTCCCCCAATATGGTTTACAGCATCCCATTCTTCTCTTAATTGACTGAAACATCTCAAACTAAATTTCTCTGTAATATCGAAAACATCCCTGATATGTCCGAAACAACTAACGTCACCACGAACATCTAGTTCAATCATCACATAATTCATAAAATAATTGAACAGCAACGTCGTTTCCTCTACATATTCCTTTTTAAACCGATATACCACCAGCAAAAACCATGCTTTCCATGAATTAAGGAACCAGATCCCCACGAAGTCATAATATAATACTTTATCTCCCCTAAAGCATAACTACACCATCCTAAAACAAAGAATTGAAAACAGTGCAGAAGCTCAATTGCGTTAACCTCAAGTATAAAACTGTACAATAAATTATATATATATATATATATATATATATATATATATATATATATATAATTGGGTAAATCTGAATTAGTTACATGAAAAGACATAACTAATTAGTGAATAAATATAAATAAATTTTAAAAAAACGTCCAACTTCGTACCCGCTGCCCTTTACATCAAGTCTTCTTCACTGCAGGACTCACCTCGCATGGTTTATCTCCTGGAGTCCACCAACGAATTTCCTGTTGTTTATTTCTCGCTCCATTTCTCAACCTGACGCACAAGGCCCCCGGATGCGCCCCGCCCCTACACTCATCACCGCCAGCTCTCACAGTTCGGTACGCGAGGTGTCCGTTCGGCAGCCGAGATACTCCCACCTCAGCATTCGCCCCCCACTTTTCACTTCTCGCCCCCCCCCCCGTCTCCGAGCTCATCTCTTCTTTCCTGCCTCAGGAAGAAACATACCGTTTCTCTCCTGGGAAATCTCCACAGACAAAAGAGATTTCAAAAATAATACTCTACAGTTTGTATATTTCGCCAGATGATAACAAAACGAGCACCTGTATTTTTTTTGGAAGAAGAATTCTGTTACATTTACTATGTAAACATGATTATTTTTCATAATAAAGAAGGACATTCAACATAGAAAATATAATATATAAATTGCAATTATATAAAAAATTTGAGACAGCAAAATATCCATTAAAATATTTAAGTTCATGATATTTTCAACCATAACAGAAACAAAACTTGGAATAACGAAGAATTAGGAAACTGGAATTGAGAACTAAGAAGTCAAAGATGTTTTTGTTATTTCTAGTGAATTTATTACATTTCCAATATATTTAAGACAGTTGCTCCTATCAGTAAATTAAAATACGATGGATGAAAAACACAAAAACAGATTCTAAATTCAGATTTTTCCTCAAATTATTCTTCTAACCGTTAGTTTTTTATTTGTTTCATAAATATATATGCTCACATCGTAATCAGATGAACCAATATTCGCCATGTACTTAGAACAACTGTGGTCAGTCCCATAGTTATAGACCGTGGACTCTACAAACCATGTATCAGTGCCCCACTCTTATTTTTTTTTAAATCTTCCAGCAACTCAATAACACGGAGAATTAGCGCTACTCTGGGAGGTCTCCGTCAGAGCCTGAGCGTTGACAGAGTGGCTGAAATCGCTCAGGAAGGCGTGTGGCGGCGGCCTTGACGCCGTTCGTGCCGAGCGCGAGCGGATCCCAGCTGCCGTTGCCCGTTTATATCTGCTCCACAGTGCCCATCAGAAACTATTACTCTAGGAAGAGCCCTTAGAGTTCAGGGAGTAGGGGATTCCTTTGTGTCGCTGAATTCCGTCATTTTACATCCAGTTGTCGGGGAACGTGAACTGTGTGCGTATGCGCTGGGTACCACCAATCTACTTTAAACCAATATTAATGTACTCGTAAATCCATATTACGTCTCGAATTGTTTTAATTTATTTTCAACCTCGATAATCTATCGGGTAAGATGGATTGTGATACACTAAATATCTAGTGTCTCTATACTTCGATTTTTTAAAGTGGCCTGTCAAGGTCACACACGAAGAAAGAGAGAAGGCAGACTCAAAAAGGGAGCTGCAACGTCACTACACATAGTGACGTTGCAGTTCCCTATTGAAGTCTGCCGTCTCTCTCCCTTTTTCGTGCATGACCTCCATAGGCTACTTTAGAAAAATCGACGTATAGGCAGTAGTCATAGTGGAGCCGGTTTTTGGCGAAAATTTAGTCGGCCAATGTCTGACATTTGCATTTAATATGCCCGATTCATTCAAACACGTGATGATAAACGGAAATCATCATACTAAATCAGAACGACCTCTTCCAATGGCGACTGGAAACATCGGCTGCCAAATAAAGTTCTGTTTGGTTTGATTCTGTCATTCATCCTTAATCATCTGAAGAGACAAGGACATCTGTAATACCAAGGTCGGTGTTGCGGGTTAAACACTCAAACACAATCGATAGTAGTATGACCAGTTTAATGAAATCTTGAGCACGATCAATACATTCTCGAGCGACTACAATAGAAGAAACTCGTAAGTGGTATGTGATTAGTGATGAGCGAACTATGGATGCACCGCTGAAAGATCTGAACTTCTTTTCATCTTGCGCCTCCATTAATGGTCCAAATACTCGATGATTCTTGGGGAGATATCATATGTGTAAGGAGAATGTGGGGGATAATGTAGTCTCAAGCGGTTACAAAAGCAATACTCCAAGCTTTATTTTCCTGTAAAATGACATCATAAGGACATACAACTTCACGTCACTTTATTTTGAGGTAAATCTATCCTAATATACTACTTATTTAGAATATTTGACTAGAAAGCAAGTTCATCTTATACACACACTTCTTTCAACATTAAGCTTATGTAGACAAAGAAGAGAGTAAGCATAACATTAAGCTTATGTAGACAAAGAAGAGAGTAAGCATAACGTATTTCGAGGATGGTCGTATCAGAAGTGTCTGGGGTTAAGGGGATGACGAAAGCTTCTACTTCATGTTAGCTTTTCTTGTGTCTAGGCTGACGAAGCGGTTCCATCATTAATCGGCTTATAGACTCGTGTAAGTAATCCATCTCCAACGTACGTGAAGATCGGTATTCAGAACAGAGTATACATTTATATTCACAATATAAAACTTTTCTGATTATGTGCCATTAATCGACGAGGGCGATGAATTTTTTTTACAGAAGAGAGATTAAACTGTGGACGGGGAACTGAAAGAGAGTATTAAGAACGAGGATATCCAATTCATTTACGTCTTATTTTCCGTAGCGAGGCTCAGACCGTGAAGCCTGCTCTTCCGCCTGACCACGCAATTTCCGCTAAGCTTCATTTAGCGCAGAGAAAAGAGGTATCACTCGGGTGACAAAACAGGCGATATGAATTTTGCTGGAAGGCTTCTTTTACGCTTGAGGGTCTTTTACATGAAGTAAATCTACATGTGACAGCCACTTTTACTTCCACTCTGAAGGAATTTTTCGCCCCCCAAAATCCACAGATTCGATCAGGTTTGAAACCGCGAACACGGGTATAACAGTTCGATGCGCTACCCCTCATACTACCGAAGCCGCAAATATGAATATATTATAATGCAAAAAACACACGTAAATGTTTTATACAGTAGTCTGGTTGCAAGTGAGGTAGAAGTGTGGAGGAAGGAAGATTAAAAAATTAGTAAGATCATAGTAGAATGAGACGATGAGAATATGAAAAAATAAGAGGTCTAATTATAATGGAATGTTTACATATCTTTGGATACTAGGAGTCCTGAGCAAATAATATAGGAAAATAAACAATGATAAAACATTATCAGTTATAGAACGGGAAAGGACTTAAATGAAAATATGTTCTGCACAGATGAGAAAAAGAACCTATGCAGAAAATTTGTATTTTAAATTGCTAACTGGCAACATGCGAGGTCTAAAAGTGGAAGAAAAGAAAAGTAATGGTAAAATACTATGTCAAAAGTTAAAAAGAATATAGAGGAGAGGAATGAATATTTTAAAATGGTTGATGCCACTTTAGAGGAGAAAGTAGAATTACAAGAAAACACAGGTTGAGGAAAGAAAGGTGACAGCTGAACTGAATAGTGGAGGGAATAACAGTAAGAATTGTGAACTCTTAAACAAAGATGGAAGATATAAAAAGAAGGTGAGTAGAAAGACTTGATAGATAACATTCAGAGTCGAGGAAGAGAACAAAGTATTGAAGGAAAATAAGATAATGAAAGATTTTAGTGTTAGATGATGCAATGAGATAGAGTCGATGTTTGTATGAATTCGAATCATCGTAACTGTAATCTATTCATTAACAATAATAATTTCGAATTTCATTTCAGATTTTTAAGTCGTTCGTATTGAGCAAATTAAATTATTTATTACATTTTAATTAACAATATTAATACATAATAATTTCATTTTTTGCATTTCTGTTGTTAAAGAAATCGTTTTTAAATGAATCATCTACTTAAAGAAAATATTCAAAAGTGTCACGGACACCAAGTACAGCCAAAACAATACCTATTCAACATACAAACAGTTGGCAAGTCCGTGTCTCCTGCCTTCTTGTTGGCAAAACCTCGTTGCCATACATGGCAGGCGCAGCTCGCGTTGCAGCCGAGCGGGCCACGGGCGGAGGCGGAACCGGGGCCGGGGGCGGGGGCGGAGACGAGACTGGCAATGGGAGTGATGCCGCAGGCGGGGCCTGGAACGGAGGCGGGGCCGGGGGCGGGTATTTGGAAGATACCGTCACGTAGCGGGAGCGCGGCGCAGCCGGTGATTTCAATGCGCGACTACAAATGAAACTATGTTAATGCGCCGCGGGCGGGCGCGCGGGCGGGCGCGCGGGCGGGCGGATGGGCGGGCGAGGGCGCGGGCGATGCGGCGCGGAGCCTTAATTCCGCGGGCCGGCGCCCGCGCATACAAATGCCCCGCGTTATTAAATATCTGTCAGAGCGCGGCCGCCATCCCCCTCTCGCTCTGCCTCTTCCGCCGCTTCCCCCTCCTCAACCTCCTCTGCTGCTCCCCTGCGGTACCCGCGCTCCCGTTCTAGCCTTGGGGATCTCAACCCTCTTCCTCCTCTCATGCTCACTTTCCCTCTTGCCTTAGCCACCCTCTCGTAATCGCTCGCTCTCGCCTGTGCCGTCGCCTTTGGCCTCGTCTTTGTTGTCGCCCTCGCTTTCAACCTCGCCCTTGCCCTCGCCTTTCCTCTGGCGTTTGCTGTCACCTTTGCCGCCGTCTTTGCCCTCACCCCTCGTCCCTCTTCACCCTCACCCCTCGTCCGTCTTTGCCCTCACCCCTCGTCCCTCTTTGCCCTCGCCCCTCGCCCCTCTTTGCCCTCGCCCCTCGTCCACGGCTTTGCCCTCCTCTTAGACCTCGCATATGGCCTTCGCCTTGGCCATCGCCTTAGCTCTCTCCCTTGCTCTCGCCCTTGCCCTCACCCTTGCTATCGCTCTTTCCCTTGCTCTTGCCCTTGCTCTCGCCCTCGCTCTCACCCTCGCTCTCACCGTTGCTCTCACCGTTGCTCTCACCGTTGCTCTCACCGTTGCTCTCGCCGTTGCTCTCGCCCTTGCTGTCGCTCTCGCCCTCGCCCTCGCCCTCGCCCTCGCCCTCGCCCTCGCTCTCGCCCGCGCTCTTGCCCTACCCCTTGCCCTCGCCTTTTCCCTCGTCTTTGCCCCCGCCCTCGTCACCACTCTCATACTATCTCGCCATCACCCCACCCTCGCCTTACATTTTCCGTTGATATCCAACCCTACTGGTTGGAGTGCTTCCGCTAATATTTCTACCAGAGCTCTGTTTCCTCCACCTCCTGTCCTGCTTATGTTGTTCTACCCCCATCCGTCGTCCCGTTTAAGAGCACCCGCTTCCCTTTCATCTCTTCTAATTCCGTCTTTCCCTCCTTCCACCCTACGCTTTTGATGAAGCGTTCTTCAGCCGCTTCTGCCTCCATACCGCCCCGCGCGCCGCTGCTCCGACCACCGTCACTACCAGCGCTCGAGCGAATGACTGCGGCGCTCCTCGCGCCGCCGTCCTCTCCACCGCTGCCAACTCCATCAACATTTACCTTATGCAATTCATAGCACCAAGAAGAGGGACACAGCTGAAATCGAGTATTTTTTTAATATTATTATAATTCACTATCAATAATATTGATAAATTAATTATTTTATATATAGAAGAGAAGATTATCCGAGCAAAATATCCGGGGTAAGAGTAAGCATAAAATGTAATTTCTAGTAATATTATTTAAATATTGTTCCACGTGTTCGAACATAATTAACTTTCGGAAATTAATTTCTGTTTTGAAAATTTCCAAAGCCAATGTCACTCGTGAGTTTCCCTGTAAATACTCAAGGTCTCGTCGACTTGTTCTTCGATGCAACTGCGATTGATATTTAGAATTAGAATGGATGATACAAAAATAAATTTAATAATAACGGGAGCATTATACCAAAGTAATTAGTAACTAAGTATTCATATATGCTCACAGAATGATGCGAATCAATAAGGAAGGGCCTTATATTCAATGCAGGAAGTGAAAATCATATATTCAAATACCTCGTCGAATAAAAACTAATTTAATCCCTTTCCGATCAAATAAGGAAAAGCGGGACTGGGGCTCGAAGTCGAGTGGAAGTGAGATTGTCTGCATCAAGGAGATGGTAAATTCTTTATTGCAATTCAGACAGGACTCGAGAAGAATCATGGGACAATCCACTTGCAAATGAGAAGATCCTAGATTATTCCAACGTCGACCTTTGGTGGTGTTTAAAAGCGAAGCACTTTCTGCTTTGTTCAATGTTTTATGACGAAACCTCAATTGATATCCATGAATATACAGAAGTTTCTTAGAATATCTGAGATATCTTACGTTTTTAAAAGTCACAACAAAATAATAACGGAAAGAAATGGTAATTGTTAGATTTTTCTCTTTTATTTGCCCCCAACTATTGCATTTAAACGATATAAAGTAAGTTTTGACACGCAAATTATATTCTTGTAAGCTCCAATCACACACTCGTATTGCGTGATCCTTCAATTACAAAACTTCGTTTGAAAAATTTTCAACAATTTTAATAACAAAATTATGTGCAAGAGAACGAATAAACTGAAGGGTGTAATTAAGACCGCATGTGCATTAGTGGAATTATTCAAAACGTAATTGTTAATTGTTTTGATTCAACAGTTTACGCAAAAATATTTGACTAAGCTACTTATCAAGAAAGTGCGTGAATACTTTTGTAGTAACTGCGCCAAATTCTAAATCTGCAGCGTTTAATGCTAGAGTTGCCTAACGGAGAGATCGTCTCAGTACAAGGTTATAAACGTATTTCAAATGATTCATCAGATTTTAAAAGTTTATATTTCATAAATTATTTCACGTAACATAATGAGTGCTACATTAATGGAACTGCAAACACACTACGTTTTTGTCATATCATGCTGTATGCATTGTAATTTATTACATATCAGCACGACGCCAGTTTTCAATATGGCAAGTAAGCAGCGATAACCATATTGCGTTTTGGAATGAGAAAAGGGTTCAACTATCATCAACTATTTCTGCGGAGCGTAAGTTTAGAAAAGAGAACGCTGCGAAGTCACCAGGTCATTAGCACATTCTGCGGTGATATACTTGAAGACAGTTGAAGAACACAGGATGTCTCTAAAGTGGACGGCAAAGTGTTTCCGACGAAACAGTGGTGGCAATTAAAGAGACTTTCCGCCATAGTCTACAGCAGTCAACAAACCGTGCAAGTCGTTTCCCCACCTTACAGTTCCTGATTTTTGTGTTTGAGGGCCTGTCAAAGACATTGTTTACATACCACCATAACCAACAACAATAGATAAACTGAAGAATACCATTGTTTACGTTGTAAACCGAATCCGCATACGAATGTGCCTAAATGACAGTTCGCTAAACAAGTGAACATCACAAGTAGTTCAGAGAAGTATCCCTCCGCCGCGACAGCTGTTCAGCCACTGTTTCTTCATAAAGTGATTATGAGTGTACATGGCTCCCGTTAAGACAGCATAGCTTCTCATAGTTCACGACAGTATAATTATATAAAATAAATAATTGATAAAACGTAAATCGTGAAACGTTCTCGACCACATCTCGCCACTTTACAGGAGCTGGAACATATGCGCCAGTACGCGTCTAACATTCAATACTCGGTGTACATCAAATAAACTAATACTTATCACACAACAAGTAAATTATTTATTTAATAGGTAATTATTACAAACAAATTAGATTACTTGATCCTATGTGGCTAGGCCGAAGGCCTTTAAGCCATTACAATACCTACATCCTTTCGCGTTCTAATCTTTCGAATTCTGGTATTCACCCCCAATGGTCTCTTCATCGCATCAAAGCCGCGGAAAAGAGACCACAAGGTACAACAAGTAAATTCAATGTAATGTTTATAAAAAGGAAGAATTTTTACAGAAGGGCACAGTAGCACTGCACTCTCTAATTTCATTTATATCTCGTGGCGAACTATAATTTCTTCAGAGGTTACGAATAATAGTTACTGAAATACAGCATGTTCTGTAAGTCTGGCAACACATATTTGTTCACTTATTGTATATAAAAATGAAGCTTTTTATATTATGTGATATAAAAAAGGAACTACAATGGTTTTGTTTGGAAGTTGCAGCAAATGCTTGTAGTTTTTGGATTTAGCGTAATTGGCATTTTGTAAAGGCATTTTGCAACTTCGGAAAAAGCATGCTTTCTGTTATTCTTATGTTATGTTTCTGTGTTTGTAATTTATGTAAATTTCCAGCCACAACGGTCTTCGCCAAGGACGGTCTTCGTCAGAAATTGTCATGTTTTAAAAACGCTAACCACGGCATTTCTGAAAACTTGAAGCATTTGCCGTAACATAAAAACAAAACCACCTAAGTTCCTCTTTTACATGACATCCATATGAAAGCCGTATCGCTTATATACTTTGTGCAATAAATTAACAATTAACAAAAGTGTTACCGAACTTTAAGAATACGTTGTATATATATATATATATATATATATATATATATATAAATTATTTGTAATAACCTTGCATTTTGTTTATCCTTGGCATCAGGAGAAAACGCGGCGAGTTAGCCGCTCTCCGTGGCCAAGTGCCGCGTCCAAAGCGGCTGAAGAGCTCTCGACGCGGCGCTCAAAGGCGCCTCTTGCCGTCACGACGCTCGCGATGGCGTCGTTGACGTCGCCCTCGAGCTTGACGTGGTCGCGTTTACGCTCGTGGGTGAATGGGCGCTCCCGGTGACGTGCACCGTCTGTTCTTTGAGAGGGCGCTTGTTTGTTCCGACAGACTGTGCGCGGTCGAAAGACTTGCAGGCTGTGTCAAGTGCAGTGTTCTTAGGTGCGTTCTAGCTAACAGAATAATCGTCAAATCGACGTGAGAGTTACGGCCGGCATTTTACAAAGTTTTCAAACCTTAATAGTTGGTCTACAATTTGTATAAAATTGCTTGCTTGGATGAAGGGCAGAGTATAATGTATTTTTAGTAACTTTTTTCAAAAAATCAGAAATATGATATATACGAAAATATCTTCAAACATAAAAATATATCTAATAGATATAAAAATCAAAACTTTATAATACGTCCAATTTTCAGAAGTTGCTATGAATGTAAGAGTATCTTTCTACAAAATCTCAATTGTATATCATCAGTATTTTGTTTTCCTTAATTGCATGAATATCATGCATTTTAAAGGGCGTAAAACTGAAAGTTTAAGAAATCAACTCATATTTACAGTACTCTAGTTCATCTTTGCATCATTTTTGAACAATTTCAAAGTAAAAACACAGTATGCAAGTAGGCAAGAATTATAAAAATTTGAAACTACAATAACATTCCTTAAAAGTGACAACCAGAGGATATTACTAGAAGAAATCCAAGTAAAGATATAAAATTGGCAAAAAGGTGAATATTTAAGTTCTTATTTTTAATATCTAATATTAAATAAGATTACGTAATTCATTTCTTAGAGCTAAACTTTCCTTAAAGTCAATTCCCTACGCAATAAATCATTCACAGGATCACGCAAATACTTGTAGCCCAACATGCGCCGGAGTGTCGTCCAAAAGTAATTTGACAATTCTGAGCGAATGAAGCCGCAAACAAATCAAACGCGGCATTCCTGCCTCGAACTCGTTCTTTCAAGGACAAGTGAAACGCGCCCGCCGCATCGAGCGCGCCGAAGAATAGCGCTAATCATCCCCGGAAGAGTGACATCCCCCGGCATCGGGCATTGGGGGTGGATGGCACTCTGCACTCCCCGGCGGGCGGGGGGCTCTGCGCGCGGCGGCCCTTCTGCGCACAATGCGCCTGCGCACGCGCTTTCGTATTCTGAGCGGCCGCCGGCGCCGCACCCAGCACACCCAGTGCCCCGCCCCCTCCGACGCTCCGACGCCCCCGTGGTCCCCCTGCC
>BOPP01000130.1:403400-440117 GCA_017312745.1 Gryllus bimaculatus
GTTCTCGCTTCGACTCTTTCCCGCCGCCTCCCCCCACCCCACACCGCCCCTCCGGGCTCATTTGCCGCGCGGACGCCCTGACGTACGGAGCACTTCCACTTCCTGTTCCTGTTCCTGTTCAATTGGGTGGTTGCCGTCCGGGGCTAACGTAATCCCTGTCACAAACGGAAAAAAAACAAAGAGGGGGCTACTCGCTTGGTCGTTCGTTGCTTAACATGTGAGCTGTTGCAAACAAACCCAGTGGCCCGGCAGTGACGCAGCTGATCTCTATCTCAGCCAACGAAATTAGTTGCGAATCGTTTGCAATTGGGCACACTCAATAAGACGTTCCCGGACGTGGACGACTCTAGAAGTGAATGGAATGAGAGTTTTCCTTTTCCCTGCTTCTGAACTGATTTGGAATTTAATCGTAGTTTGTAATGAATTCTCAATTACACGTTACAAAATAAACATTGTTGAATTCGCTTGATCAGATCAGGATATACTAAATATTTCCTTTCCAAACAATATATGTTGAATAATTGAATTGTAACTGTTGATTCGAAGTTCGTAAAACGAAAGAGTCAAAAGAATGACAGTTAACAGCTTTACTCATTCAGCAGCAATAACATTGATGTCTGTCACTTACAGTTCTTAGTTGATAGTCGTTGTGTTAAGTCATAAATAATTATCGTAGCCATGAAATAATGATATTGAGAGATATCTCCTTCATTTCGACGATAAAATATTCATAATTTCACATATTATTCGATATCTTGCTGCATGGAGTCATCATGTATTTATGAAATCAAAGTTTATTTGGGATATACTAGAAAACGAGAAATGCAATATACTACCCTGGGACATACATACAATTATACAAACATATTTTACATACAATTATGTAAAAAAGCTGTGTAATCCTGTTTACTGTCACGACCGTCTCAACGCTGAATTAGCAAAATTGGATGCAAGGGAAACCATGCAGGCCATTATATTCTTTGTAAGCACAACATTTGCAAATCCCTCTCATTGAGGACAATGTAAATTCGGTGGCCTAATGCGCAAACTAGGACCCGGCCAGAAATAATTTCCAATTTCGATCTGTAGCAATGACCGCAGAAAAAAGAACATCCTGGAGGTAACTCCAATTCCCTCAATCCACATATAACTTAATGTTCTACACAAATGTAATCAGTGTCCATTCTCAGTCCACTCTCACCAGTTCTTTTCGCTTGTGTGGGGTTCGAAATTGTAACCTCAATATCGTTCATATCAATTGAAATATAATTGGATTGCAAATATTCTACAAAGTTCCTTAATAAAGTAAAATTAATACTACAAAATTTCTGACGGCTGTTTTTAAATTGCTAAATACAGCATGGCATTTTCATATGTAGAATTTAGTCCATTGTCCATTGCTCGTTGGAGATGCAGTCCTATATGACACAACTTTAATTTAGTTTAATATTAAGCAATATACTAGTTTCAGGGTTTGGAAATTACGATAAACTGTTTAGACAGTATTACAGTACATCAGTACCACATTCTTTTAAAAATGTTTGTTTTTAGGAAATGTGAATCTGAATATTTACCGAATTAATAGGTTCATGTTCATTATATCCAACGTCGGTGAATAAAAATAGGTCTTTTAGAACGAAAATATCTTTATTCGATTTGGGTCATTTAAATAATGCCCTATCAAATGCCTTCGCCAATTTTGTAATATCAGTTTTAATTTTTGTGTTTTGTACGTAACTGAAATTCAGAAAACAAGTAGACGATCACGCAAGACGCGTAGGAATCAAAAAACCACGCTACTTTAACTGGTGTGCCAAGTAGTTATCATTGTCATGGCATTCACGTTCCATCGTTCAAGTCGATACCATCTTCATTCTTTACCACTCATTTCCTCTTACACAGTATTTATATTTACTGTACTTCACAACCACACAAGTCGGGAGACATGTAGGACGCTAAACTATTCACAATGCAAACAGAAACATAAGCATGGCGTCAACATAATAGTTAGGACAACGTCCATAAGCTGACTAATTCACAATGCGTTCGCATAAGCATAACACGTAAGACGTTAACTTAAAAGCTTTGCAAACTTCAAGGTTATGTGCTTATGCTTAAGTAAGACATAAGAAATGAACCAATCACAGTACATTAACTTAAAATCGACAATCAAAATATAAGCGAAGTCGATAGACGAACTAACGTCGTATGGGCCATGGACACAGTCCATACCTCGAAATCGATTCTCACATCCCACCAATAGTAAACTAAAATATCTCACAGCCAATAGAATCTCTTATTTTGCTTACGTTTATGTCATTGTCAATACTTAAGTTTATCACTTATGTTAATGTTTACGTCCAAGCGTTATGCTTATGTTTACGGTTGCATTATAAATGGGCCTTAAGACTGTGCCCCGTTGGGGGAAGAAGCTAGAGGACATGTAGTTCGGCACCGTTATCTCATGATTCACCGGCGGAGCAACCCTGTCGCATCCCAGGATACAAGATGCTCTACACTTCCGAGTCTAATGATTTATGTAGTTGACGCATCCGTAATAAGTACTTTCTCACTCTATAAACTTTCGGACTGCTAGGGACATCTAAAAATCAAAGTTGCTTACAATTCGTGAGTGAGAAAATCGAAAAAACCAAAATGTTTGATCTTTTTATTCATATGAATTATTCAATGAAATGCAAACATTTTTTGGAACGATTTGAAAATGTAAAGCTACCACAACACGTGCTGTATGCTTTTGTGAATTATTTCCACATGAACGGCACGTATGGCTCGCGTTGAGATTCACCCCACCCAGCCGCCTCATAAACCCGCTTTGACCAAACAACTCGGTCGACCGGCAGACCAGCCATTACAATACGGAACAAATCATCCATCACAAACTTCTGCGTTGTAGAAAATGTCACAGGAAAAATTACGAAACGAACTCTACATCTATTCAAGATCGAAACGAGACATACGGGAACTATTAAGGTAAAGTATGCCTAATGTGGAATACCGAAGGATCTGACCTGTATAGAGCTGACGTCTCAAGAAAAAATGTGGGAATTAGTTTTAAGAGGCCCCTAATTGAGTGTAGATAATGTTTTTTTTTATTTGAAGCTCTTGAGTGAAGGATCAGAGTGAGTTTTCTTCACGGCGTCAACGAAAATATTGGAGCAGTAAACAAATAATTGTTGTTACTCGTGTGCCGTAAAATTATAATAATTGACTAGCCTTTAATGCATGTATTATTCACTAAAAATAAATATAATTCACTATTCCACTTTAGGATCAGGATTCACTTAATGTGGAATATACGTAGACATTTTTTTAATTACAAAATATCGTGAATTTTCAATAGATTTAAGTGAATAATATTAACCACGCAGGGTTATAAATGACTAGTTGAATTAAAGACACTAGTCTTCAAATGTGCGCATAATTGTGAAGTTGTATACAAAAAATTAAGAAGTATTCAACATTCGGCTAGGCAATATGAACACGTCAAAACGATACGCTGCGGCCAAACAAGTAAATTCAAGAAAGTGTATGTACTGGGGGCGGCATAATTTCCAGTAGTTAGGCAAGGACTAACTACGATTGGAGACATGTCTTACTAAAACTACCTTCATGCAGTCTTTCAAAACACGTACAAAACTTTATTAACCTTATTCTATGAGTACAGCGTGCTAGAAAAGCCTCTTTAGGATATGTGGACAGCGCGAGCGCACATGGCGCGAGAGAGGTGAGCGTGGGAGAGGAAAGCGAGTGATGGAGTATGGAGTGCTAGGAGGGCGAGAGAGAAAAGAAAAGAGAGAGAAGAGAGGGAGAGGGAGATAGAGAGGGAGATAGAGAGAGAGAGAGGGAGAGAGAGAGGGAGAGAGAGGGAGAGAGAGAGGGAGAGAGAGGGAGAGAGCGAGGGAGAGAGAGAGGGAGAGAGAGGGAGAGAGAGAGAGAGAGAGCAGCAAAATAATAGAAAAGAACAAACGAAACACGAATTCAAAGTTTGCTCGCAGTCTTGATCCGGGCCTGGGAGCCACTTTCGTAGTTGTGAATGATTAGGATTTCAAGAGTGCGGTCAAGATATGGTGTACTCGTGGAGTACCTGCTACCCTAGAAGCCACTCTTTAGACTGTTGTCAACATAGCATTTCAACAAGAAATTGTAAGCATTTTTCGATTGATTGTTTGATATTCTCGGGAACAACAACAAATATAGTCATTAGTTCCTTCCTGTTTGATTTTGATAGATGGCGGTGTTACGTCCTAACTGTATGGCGAGATCTGGCCCCGAGGGCACCCTACTTAGCTACACGCACTCAAGGTATCTCCTCAACTGGGATACCGCTCCAGCCGAGACAAGCTAAGAGCTTCCATTGGTCTTCCAATGTACTCGTATGTGGTACAAGTGCGTATGTGCAGGAGGAGAGAATAGAACAAGGAAAAGAAAGGAAAGATGGAGAGCGGACCGTAGCCAATTAGTTAAGGTACTGCGACTGTTTTGCTTTAGATTACTACGGTATATTGATCGGAGAAATATCGGAAAACTAGGGACATGAGTAAACGGTCCAAACAGCGGGTGAATAGGACCTAGATATACAGCTAATGTGGAAATTCGTCACCGCTGGGACACGTTTCCAAGGCCTTCCCGGCAAGAGTCGCCCTCACCACTCTCGTCGCCCTCACCACTCTCGTCGCCCTCACCACTCTCGTCGCCCTCACCACTCTCGTCGTCCTCACCACTCTCGTCGCCCTCACCACTCTCGTCGACCTCACCACTCTCGTCGCCCGCATCACTCTCGCCGTCCTCACCACTCTCGCCCATCCTCATCACTCTCGCCGTTCTCACAACTCTCGCCACACACACCACCCTCGCCTCCTCCACTGGCCCGTCTCCCTCGCCGCCACTTCACCACCGCCCCTCATCGGCGCGCACCGCCCACCGACGCGACCACTGCCCTCGTCGCCCCGCCGCGCCGCTCTCACCGGCCGCCCCACCGACGCGCCCGCAGGCGCACGAGCGGGCCATGCGTCACGGGGGGCGTTCAGGTGCACGCGCGGCCCATCGGCGCTCGGCGGGGGCGTGACAACGCACGAGAACAGCCCACCTCGCCAATCGCACCACGTTGCGGCAACAGCCACACAAGGCATGCCCTTCAACAGATTATTTAATTTCTTTTTCGTAATTTTGCCCTGTAAATATAGTTGCATAACGCAACCAAACAGAGGTTTGAAAAAGCAATCTTAACGGCCGGCGGCCGTTAAGGATCCATCTGCAAACTACCTAATTTCGAAAAGAAATGCGAAAAATACATGGAACATACACAAACAAGATAATTAACAAATACAAAAGTAATTTTCACCAGTTAAATTAAATATTGTTATTTTTAACTTATCTCTTTGTGATAAATCTAAACATTGAATGAACAATTATTATTGTTATTGATAATTTGTAGTCCTTTTTAAAATATCGAACAAAGCGACGTGGACGTAATTGAATCAACGTTGATGCAACCGCGACAGGGCTGACTGCTCAATAATTGTTTACAAATTGTAATAATTTTTCATAACGATTGCTCAATATATTTTTTACTACTGACAAGGACTCCCATCTCCAAGATCTTTCAACCAGCATCGACCATCGAGCAGATCATCACCATTTTCGAGTAACATTGTTATCCGAATCAATAAAATGAATTCAGATGTCATTTACTATACAAAGTTTCTTAAGTGAAAGGTGAAAATTAAAAACGATGTGGGAGAGTACATCTGAGATATTTCTTGAGCAAATGCCAGCATAAATGTATCATTTACTTTGTCAATATTCTTACATTGACGCCATTGTTGAAAATCTTGGTATTCGTTCTCATACTTTATCTTGATTTTCAGGAGTAGTCGAAACTTGTACCACTTGCTATTTATAAAACATCGTATGGAATATTAAAATTTGTAACATACAAGTTTAAAGTGTGTAGAAACAAAACTACCGCATTTCACACAACAATATCGAAAATACTACAAAGTCAGATGCATCGAAGAATGGAATTGAAATGAAAGATGGCGTTGCACGTCTATATATCAAAAACAGATAATTATTTATATTATGTTTCTTGTAAGAAGATGGTATTACAAAAATTACTGAATTACACACGGCCGATATCGCAAATAACCGACTTGGTTGGTTATAATGCTCGGCTATCGCCTCGAACTTCAACCGCGTCTGTTATTAAGTACCTATAGAGCTAATGAATAATATCTATTTTACATTATAAATTGGTTACTATTTTCTATAACAGTCGTATCATCTTAACGGAACTAAAGCTACTGATTTATATGAAAAGCTACTCGCAAGGCCGGTGCCCGTTAAGAGTTTGACAGTCTTCCGTCGGTTAAAAACAGTTGAATCAAATGCGTTGTCGCTAAAATTGGGGAATGAGTGATCCTACCTAAAAAAATCTGATTTTTTTCTTTGTAGGTTTTATTTCAATAACTTGTTTTCTTCTAGGAAGGTGAACGACACTGCCAATATCACAAATAAGAGGCTCTGTTGGTAATAAACCTATGCTATCGTAAAAAACACAAAGTTCAATCCTGTCTGTTATCGTCTTAATGCGGTTCGTTAATATTACAATTCTCAGCACATGGTGTTTATGGAATAACGTTCAGCATAGCAGACTCAAGAAATCGTTCCAAGGTCATCTTAGTAACTTACTGGTCAGACATTCTGATTAAAAACCGTGATACTGCTGTTAGATTCCCTGTCAGAGTCTATAAGGCTTTGAAGAACATTAACAGATTTCTTTAGAATATTCCTGTGTTATGAATTTTTGTACATCATTTGACAGGCATGATTCTTTATTTGCGGCTTGAGAAACATCATACAATGTTGGAGTAGCAACAGAAAGCATTATATAATATTTATTCAATTGTAAATGCAAAACAACCTCCTAACAGAAAAATAGTGAAGTATTGCACAGAAAGTAACATCAGACATTCACTATTTCATGACCTCTAAAACCAAAAATTGACAAATGTCTTCATTTGCCTACTATCTGCAACAATTTAGACTAAAATATTTCAAACAACAGTACAGCAATTTCAAGAATTAGTGCGAGATAGATATACAAATGTAATTCCTTCTCTCCACAGCTTAACGTTAGAAATATATCACTTCTGGAGAGCAAAACATCCATCGAAGTGTACAATGCATACTTGTAATTTCGCATATTTCTCATCATCCACCAACGAGATTTGCGAGTACAAAATGCTCACATTCTTTTTCACAATGAATGATTAGACAGGAAGGATTGAAAAATACGTACATTTGTGTAGATTCGTTTCAGAACCATGCCCTACGCTTGAACACATCCGATATGGAACGCCGTTATCGATCTAAAGAACTGCAACATCAGTGGGCGGTGGCGATGTTTGGCGGTGTCTTGGAGGATTCCGAGGGGGGGGGCGGGGTTTGGGGGAAGGCGCGGGGCGAGGACGGGGCGCCGCAAGGGCGTAGGCGCGTCCGCCAGCGCAATACTCAGTCGCGTATTAATTAGGCGCATTAGATTCCAGGCGGGCGCCACCCTGGCCCTGCCTCCCCCTGCCATCGCTGCTCGCCGCGGCCCCTTAATTGCTTGAGTGACTTGACCTTCACGGCCGACGCAACCGCTGGCGCTCGCCTCCGCTCGCCCCGCCGCCCGCTTCGCCTCGCCGCGCTCTAGCCTTTCCCGGGCGGCTCCGCCCGTTCGCCCCGCTTCGGCCCCGGCCCGCTTCGCGCCCTTCGCCCTTCGCCCGCGCTTCGCCCCGCTTCGCCCCGCTGCGCCTCGCCCGCTTCGCCGCCGCTTCGCCCGCGCTTTCGCCCCCTGTCGCCGGCGCTTTCGCCGCCGCTTACGGCCCGGCTTCGCCCCGCTTCGCCCCGCTTCGCCCCGCTTCGCCCCGCTTCGCGCCCGTTCGCCCCGCTTTGCGCCCGCTTCTGCCCCGCTTCGCTCCGCCGCCCTTCGCCCGCTTCGCCCCGCTTCGCCCCGCTTCGGCCCGCTTCGCCGCTTCCCGCCTTTCGCCCCGCTTCGCCGCGCTTCGCCCCGCTTCGCCCGCTTCGCCCCGCTTTCTGGCCCCGCTTTCGCCCCGTCGCCGTTCGCCACGTTCCCCCGCTTCGCCCCGCTTCGCCCCGCTTCGCCCCGCTTCCGCCCCGCTTCGCGCGCGCTTCGGCCCCGCTTCGGCCCCGCTTCGCCCCGCTGCTTCGCCCGCTTTCGCCCCGCTTCGCCCCCGCTTCGCCCCGCTTCGCCCCGCTTCGCCCCGCTTCGCCCGCCCTTCGCCGCCCGCTTCGCCGCCGCTTCGCCCCGTTCGCCCGCTTCGTCGCCCCGCTTTCGGGGCCCTTCGCCCCGCTTCGCCGCGCTCGCCCCGCGCTTCGCCCCGCTTCGCCCCGCTTCGGCCCTTCCGCCGCTTTCGCCGCCGCTTGCGCCCGCGCTTCGCCCGGCTTCGGCCCCGCTTCGGGCCGCCGCTCGCCCCGCTTCGCCGCCGCTTCCGCCCCGCCCGTACACGCCCCACCCCTTCCCATGTTATACTGCCTCTCCCCACCTCCTCCCCACTCAGCCCCAATCCAACTTTTTCCCCTTTCCTCAAAGGCAGTGAGGCGTGTGATGTGCAAATTCGGACACACAGGACTTCGTGTTTTCGAGATATTCGAGTTTTATTCAATTTTCTTTATCGGAATGTTCGAGTTGATACATTTAGGTGTTCCCTACCTGCGAAATGTAGTTAGTACTCATTCATTCATTTACCTACGGAAAACGGTGTTCCGGCATTCGTCTATGCACTACATCACGATGACGTGCCAATTGCTCAGCGCGAGCTTTCGCATCAGCCACGCTTTGGTGAATTATGTCTGGTGTTGAGAAAAGACGTACGACACTTTGTTTTCACAAGAGTTGAAGCGTGGATAATACGGATAATAAGAGAAGTGTCAACGTATTGCAAACAAGCGTTTCATTTCACGCCAACGTTTTCCGATACTGCAGTTCTAGTATGCTATTATTTTCTTTGTCCCTTTTTTGATTATTTTATAATGTTTTATCGAGAGATATTTTAAGCGTCCAATTTTGAGAAATATTCATTTATTAGCATTTAGTTAAGAAATAACATTTTCTGGGGGGGGGAGATTCCTTGAATAACAATATTCAATGTTCTCGTTCAATTTTACTTTGAGTCAGCGGTATTTGAGAGACCTCATGTTTAGTTTTACAAATACTCTGCACATGCATATAAATTTCAGTGGGAAGTCGGATTCCACGCTACGAGAAAAAATTACAATTTTTAGTAAAACGTGTAGCTGGCAGAACGTGATAAAAATATTCCTCAATATTTCGTGATTTCATATTGACATGTTTCTTATCAATAGTGTCTGTTCACGCGAGAGAGAACGATAAACTGCAGAGAAAATGGTTTTGCATATTTTCGGATCAGTAGGTTACATATACAGTCCATTAAAATGTTTGAATGAATTTCCTTTTTGCGATTCATATAACTATAGATGCATAAAGTAAATATAAAACACGAGCGAAAATGTTTCAGAAAAATACCCTCTGAGAAATTAATACTTGGCAGAAAATTAAAGTTATAAAAATCAATGATATAAGAGAAAAAAATATTATTCGGATCATTCAATTTGCTTGAAGATGAATCGTTACCAGCATAAATCTTCGAAGTTCTAATTTTCTTAAAATTGTCTTTTTTTCATTTAGATGCATTGTAGAAAACAACTTAATGAAGACTATAGCATGCGATTCTTGTAGAATAGGAATTGCGTCTAGATATGAATTCAATTTATGAATGTGTTATTTTTTTAAGGTTGAAGCCTCTGACAAAGAGGTCTTAGGTTCGAGAAGGTCCTAAGTCCCCTTCCTTGTCCTATTCTCACCCATTACTTACACACACTTACACTTACATGCACTACACTATCACACATGTCGGGAGACAGGTCGAGAACTTAGACATTCGGGAGACAGGTCAGAGGTACAACACTATGTTGTACCTCTCACCGGAGGTAGTTGTACCTTTGACCACTTCACACAAATTATAATAATCAGTTAACTGGAACTAATTTTATTAACTGAACAAATTTTGAACTATGTAATATACATGTATGATGCACACCAGCAATGAAGATTACAGAAACTGTTAAAAAATGACTACATAGAACAAAGCACATAAAAATACAAACCGTGCAAATCTGAAGCTAACTTTTAAAAATTTTATACCCCGAGTTATAGTTTAAACAAATTATCACAAGCCAATCCGGTGGCCGTGATCGCTAAGGCAGTAGTGCCGTAACGATCACGGACCGAAGGATCGCGGGTTCGAGTACCGCCTCGGGCATGGTTGTATTGTGTTCGTCCTTTCACCCCCTATCATTATCCTATCGTGTCATCCTCACAGTTACCATACCGTTACAAGTAATAGTGGTCGCTAACGACCTACAAGTTGATGCAACCTTAAATTTTAACAAAAGCTTTCACATTTAAAAAACATAAAGCTCTTGAGTAATACAGAAGAAAAACAACTACTATACACTGGTGAGATAGACGAACACTAAATAATAAATGATGTTGCAAACAAACTGATGAATCTGCCTGAGATGGATTTGGAAGCTTGAATACAATAGTCTTAATCATACAAATTGTCATTTACTACGACAAAACTCTCACTTTTGGTATTTAATTTCTTTAAATGTTTTACCTCAAAAATAGTTTCCCTCTGAAACCTAAAACCCTCTGCAACATAATGTTTAACAGTTTTTTGACGCACAGTTTTGTAAGATTGAAATCATCTTCGCTTTTAGGCACCTATTACAACTTTCTAAAATAATAAAAAAATATAAATAAATAACTTGCAGGGAAGTTACCGTAAGATGAGTTTTGCCTTTGACTAATCAAAGATATAACAGTGCATTCTGATCAAAGGTATATCATATGCTCACTTTTCACAAAATCAAGCATGTTGAATTTGATGTTCTTTTTTTTGCAAATAGTAAACTGCATATTTCATTTAGAATGTCGGCCTTACATTTTGGTTGTTTTCATTATAAAATAGAATAAATATTATTAAAGATTTGGAGTATAAACTAGGAGTACCAACTTCTGAAATGTATCAGTAATACGCACTCTGATAAGGAGTGGTTAAAGGTACAACAGGTACCATTAACATCTATCCTATAACAACCCTTATCTAACATCTTTCCCTACAAACAATCCTTAATCACTAAAACGAATAGTCCTCCAGGGAGTTGTACTTCGACGAGAACAATAACTCACTGCCTAGCGGACTTAAAACTACTGTCACACTTCTATGAAGGGAGCAAACGGGAATATTTTAGAGCACGGCCACATATGCGCTATAAATACGGCTTAATTTATGTGCTTACTTTTCAAACCCATTCAACAACCCATCGCATGACATGTTTCTCTCACATTTCGAGAACATGCTAGCTTTTTTCAGCCAAGGAAGTGGAATGGATAGACCCAGGGGCATAGCATCTATGGATGTGTGTCATGAATTACATACCCTCACAATAACAGCCACTTTTATTTTAAATTAATAGTAAATTGTCCATTGTGATTTTTTTTGTATAACGTTTTGTTCCATTCATATTTCAAATATCGCGCCGTTGAGAAATCGATTCTTCACGTGAATTAACGACTCACTTTGAAATGCCGCTTCGTCTGTGCTGTGAATCAGCTATGCAGGGATTCATTACATCCTGTGTACTTATGAAATAACTATCGTGTAACGAAACTTCATTGTTTCCTTCGGTTTTTGTAAGAGAACATGATTCATTTATGAGCAATGTAGTGAGTTTATTACCTTATTTTAATGCATGTATATATGTGTTCCCAATTTAGGTAAGGGATTGTGCTGGTTCAATGGAAAAAGATATGTGTCGGAGCAAAGCACATTTCTGATGTGAAATGGCGAGCACAAAGCGATTCAGGTGCCTTATAATCGTATTGTTGTGTCATGGAAAAATTGAAAACCTGAAGTATGAAAACTAAGATTCTTTGAAGAGGAAAACATAATTAAAAAAGGCGAAAATAATCAACTCTCAGTATCATACTAACATTAAATAATGACAGAGACTTTTCAATTAAAAACTTGATGAGCCAGAATTATTGATATGGAATGATGGAATGGTCTTAAAAAAAATTTTGGTGATCTTCTATTCTCATACAAAAAAAGTGTTAAATTTCAATAGTTATGCCGTTTTAAAGAACAAACAAAGCGCTGAATTTACACAATAACATCTCGTACACTGGTAAATAAGGAATATTTAGGGGTTAAATTATTTTTTTCATTTCTCGTCTATGCCAAAAATCAGGTTAAGCCCCTAAATAGACCCAACGACCATTTAGTCACAGGAGAAACATGGCAAGGACATCCGAAGGTCCAAACACAAGCAGATGTTCCCGCCGCCCGAACCGGTCGGTTGACCGAAACAAAGTGGGCTCTGCGTTCCCTGATCTGCCCTTGCGCTCGGCCCCGCAGGCGCAACGACTTCCTGCCGCTGCGGGCGACCTTCGCCCTGTCGCCTCCCGCCCTCGCTCCTCGCCCCAACGAAGAACCAGCTCTTTGTCGCGGGCGTCGGCGCTCCGAAAGACCTCTTCTCTCCCGTTTACTCTACACAACGCACGTGTTATGCTCTCAATAGATACTATTCGCTAAGCGAAAACCTGGTGCTCTGCCCAAGATACACTCTTCTTCTCTTTGCTTACATATCGCACGTGTTAAAAGTATATTTAAAGAAATGGAAGCAGTAACGTTGATATAGTTACCTACTGATCTGTTCGACAAACATCTTTTATTTTTCGGGAACAAACTATTTTAAAATCCAGGCCTCCCTCTTTTCCTCTTTGTATTCCCTATTGTAATCGCTTCAAGATCACGATAGGAAACTCAGTTTAATGATCAATAGCCAATATAGTTCGTGCCACTTTATCAAACGGTGTAAGTAGAAACAAGTACGATATAGAACATTAATATTACAGAGCAGTGGCAATATAAATAGATGAATTAAAAGTTACAACCAGCACAGAAATTGATTCAAAAGAGACGATATTACACAAAAATCAACGTCTCCGTATGTTGACTTGATAGTCGTCGTCCGGAAGAAGAATTATGTAATGAGGTTTTATCTAGATGCTCGAAAATTAAATACCAGAACTATTCCTCAATACAAAGAACCACTATAATTAGATGACAGAAGATAATGACATAATGAAAATTTATGACAAGTATCAAATTTTATATGACAATTTAAAGGAGGAGGTGTCTGAAAAGAGAAAGGAACAGAAACAATTTTTCAAAAAGGTATACGTGATCGGCGATGATGTATTGGTCAGAGTCCCGCAAACGTCTTCACTAGATGTGAAATTATTTTGAAAATTCTTCCCTCTTTACAAAGGCCCGTACAAGAATAAAAAGGTTCTAAACAAAATTGCAGTTGTATTAGTCAGTAATGATGTAAATGAAATCGGAACGCTGAATTACAGAAATGTTTATCTCTGTAAGCAAACAGTATGTAAATAGTAACAAATGTAAATAGTTTTAAATAGTATCGTGTTGTTTGATGACATTTTTTTTTATTTTGAGGGTATTTATGATTTCTTGTTTGTTTGCGTCTTTATTCAAAGAAATAATTATTTTGTTTCAATATGTCTTAAGTATAACAAACAAATGAATAATAAATAGAAAGTGTAAAAGTCTCCTATGATAAGGAACGAGGTAAAAGTGTAACTAAAATAATTTTTCAATTAGGAATAAGATGGAATAACATGTAATGTAACAAACACCGCAATAAAAGATATGTAATTAACTATAAGTAACACTCAATATCCTGCAAGATGTGAAGTAAGGTGACACAGGTTCAAGAACGCGTAAATTTAGTGCTTCAAAAATCCAAGTAGTACGTCAAGATTCCGTTTGTGTCGAATCATACTTTTTTTAAAAAATTAAGTCGTTGTAATATCCGATGCATTAGATATTCAACGCTTTAGGATGGGGAAGTTGAGACAAGCCAAATACCTCAGGTTTAATTTGAATCGGATAAACGGCATCAAGCGTGGGTAATACGATGTAATTGTATGCTGGCTTGGGAGAGAACCAAAGAATATATGTTGTGAGGGCAACCAATAAACAAAGTGTAGTATTCTATGTTCGTGCCATACCGCTGTTCAATTGGGCACACAGCCCCGGAGAGATAACATGCAAGAGGAAAGAAGATGTCATTGAAATTGATTTTGTGAGAAGGTTAAAATAATCACTCTCAAAAGCTACCAAGCTGAACACACGTAAGGAATCGGTGCGGTGCGATTATTTTTTTCAGCATAGACTAGGGTATTAGTTAAATGATAGTGAGGCGGGTAACTTATGATTAGTTTTGATAGCTTCACATTGAGCAGAGTAAGGGGTCGAAGGTGTTATTCACACTAAATTGTAATTGTAATTTATGTTAATTATAATTTGTTTTTTTAATTCAAATATACTCAGTATTTCGAAGGGATTTATATTAGGATAGATCCGCAGAAGGGGAGATTTTTAATAAGTCGGTTAAGGATAGTCTCGCGTAGGTGTTTCACCCGAAGCACAGCCAGGGAAAGTTGCGTCCGGGAATCAATTTAATAGAAATTACTGAGTTCAATACAATATTAAATAGTCGAAGATATTCATTGGAATATTTGTAATATTTTATAATTATACGAAAGAACACAATAACAGGGGTATCGAGGACATCCTATGGACGACATCAAGCAACCCTAGGCATCCGAGAAGAACATCTGAGAAGTCATCGCAGTGAACTAACGAACTTTATTCAAAACCGTACGGTAGTTTAATGTTCGTACAGAGAAAAAGTAATCATTTCAATCATGAGCTCAATAGAATTTTGTCAGGATGTCGGAATAAATGTTAAAATTTATTATTGAGAAAACGAAAGGCTGATAATTTATAGTAGTTGACATTAATTCAATAATTAGTGTAAATCCACAGAACTTCCAGGAATCGCAATTCACGTCCACATGCAGCAAATCTGTGTAGAATTACACGTCCACATGCAGCAAATCAGGAAAGAAATTTTGTATGTCGAAACCCATGATTAAAATTAAAAGTGAAATTAATACAATAATATGTTAACATTTGAGAGAAAGTATGAGCATAGCAGGGCAACTAAAGAAATAATAATAATTGATAATAACACAGGAAGTAATCCCTTCATAATAATCATAAGATTGTTTATCAATAGTATCACGATTTCTTAATATTAATATAAGTAGGAGAAGAAGATATATCACAATATACCTTTAAAATATATTATAATGCAGAAGACATAGGTATGAATGTGTAGGGAGAAATAGGAATGTTTCTGTTAAGAATAGTAGTTTCTGACTTAAATTAACGATTACTATTTTAAATATTTAACTTTAAAAGTTAATTAATTAAAATATAGGGAAAAAATTGTAATATTCGCATTGTTATTAGTATCAATGAACTGTGAGGCCGAAAAATACCTTTTAAGGTTTTATTTTTCTTTTGCTTTTAATTCTGGTCAACATTTCTCACACTTTCACACTTAGATAATGATCTTCCTTATTTATCATAATTGTTGACCAAGTTAATATTTCTTTATGAGGGAAAATATTGTTTAATTGTAACAAAAACTTAAAGGCGTATTACTGTTTTGTACGTAATCTCTAAACCACGCGAGGAGTGATGACAACAAACAAAACAAAAGCGCGAGAGTTGTTCGGAAATATAGATTTATAAGTTGACTATTCTTCCAGGAAATACTTTCAGCCGCAATACTGCGGATTTAGTGCGTCTACACGGCTTAAAACACGAATACAAGGAAATCCTTCATGTTCACCCCCCCCCCGCTCAGTTGAACCAACCGCTCGGCTTTCATCGCACATGCTTTACTTCTTGATGGTTTTGTTTTTGCGCGGCAGGCAATCTTCTTCTAAAATATTAGACATTCTAACAGTTCTCCAAACATTTGGCATGCCTTTACATTTTTGCGAGTAAATAAAACTAAAATTCGATGTAAAAAAACTCAATGTAATCGTCCAGTCGATCATTATTATTTCTCAACTAAGATCCTATGAAGGACAAGGACTGTCGATAATTGCTTTCGTTTACTACGTAAAGCTGTCACGAAAGGTGTTTTTTGCCTAGAATCTGAAACTTTCAATACTCTCTTCTTGTAGATAAAATGTCGACACAAATTTTCAAACAGGCATTAATAAATAATTTAAAGTATTTGAATATGTGAACTAATCCGAATCGCGTAATCTCTGATTTTAAATATGTTTGAATTCTTAGATTACTTTTCAAGAAGTTCTACTTTTCCCAGTGAATGACCTGCATTTGAAAAAAAGTCTCGTTTGTTACCCTCTCCGCGGAGCACCCTAACGTTACGCAGATGCGATGCGCAGCGCTGTCTCACTGAGGACTGCAGTTGCCTTCGTTTGTTCGAGTTTCATTCCCCTTCACACTGACTCCCGCCCCTCCCCGATGGGTCATCTGATATGGGACTGAAGCTAATGCTTCTTTGACCCTTTTGATGTAGACGTACCAAAATTATTCAGCTCCTTTCATGACCGTAAAATTGCATGTTCCAGCGTTAGTATTAGACAAAGCCCTAGCTTTCCCGCGGCCCGCTTTGGACGTTCTTTTGGGCAGAGGCTGAAGCGACGAGACAATTACTGTGCAGTCTACCATGCAACATTAAAATGTGGCGCTGACATTTGTTTCCTACTGCAGAGTCCATTTTTAGTACTTTTGGGTTAAAAATAACGTAGTTTTAAGCCTGAAAATGTTCGTAGTGAGATAAATAATGGCAAAATTCTCATAACTTAATTCATTGTTACAGTTAAATATACGTATTGGCTGTGCTTAAAATTATATCTTTAATATTTTCTAAATTAATACATTTCATTTGACTCACTTGATTTTCATATTATTTACTCTTTCTGGGTTTAGATTCAATAAATCGGTTTAAAGAGAAAAATATTTCATGCAGAACTGGGTACTTTTGGGCGTCAAAAATATTAAGGAATTAATGAACGAAAGAGCATGTGGACTATAATGTTAATTTTGGACACAGGAGCGGGACATGTGATAGTGATAGTAAAAAGATTAGTTCGTCTGCTGTGATTTATGCACTAGATATTGTTTATATCGTAAATGTATATAAGATAGTGTAATGTTTACGTACTTACAAGTCATGTGGGTTTGAAAGAAATCAACTTAAGATGTCTATTTAACAAATAACACTAATATATCACTTGAGATGAAAACCCTCATTCTTGGTGCCCACTTCCCTTGGACCAATTTCATTGCCTACGTCAGTTTCCGCATTATTTCCACTCCTTCCCCCTCGTGGTTGATTGGTTAGTTGCTTGTTAGTGATTTCGGGCGCGTCAACTGTGGTCATTAGTGTGGTCATTAGTTCCGTAAGTGTAGAGCATTTTCCCGCTGGAGGTGGCAGTGATCTTCCCCGCTGGATTCTGAGATTCGACGTCGGCATAGCGTGCTCAAGTGATGTTTTCCTAACGAGGTATCTCCCACCACCCCAGCCGGGACAAACTCTGAGCTCCCGACCGGTCACCAGCATGTGTGGTAGTGTAGTTTATATTAATATTAGTGTGTGTAAGTAAGAGGTGAGAAAGGAGAGACCGCATGCGGTCCGTGAACCATTTGTTAAGGTACTACTCCAGCATTCACGTAGTGCTGATCGAAGAAACCAAGGGAAAATGCGGATCAGAACATCCGACCGCTAGAATTCGACCTAGCTGACAAGCCAGTGTCGAAAATCCTGCCACTGTCGGGATTCGAACATACCTCCCGGACAGAGGCACTGCAGTGACACAAGTTGCCGCACAGCGTTACCCCTCCCGCACCGTCTGCTCGTCGCCGCACCCCGTCGTGTGTGCTGCCGCCTCTTGCGCCGGCGCCGGTGGCGCTCTGGAGGCGCGGGCGCCCAGGCGGAAGTGCGCGCGGGCACGTCGCCTAATTGCAATAAGACGCAGCGCGGAGCGACGTCTTCCCGCACGCCGAGGCCTGCCTCTCCGACGCCGCGAAGCCTCTGCGCCGCCCCGTCGCACCCGGTACATTGCCCCGGCGGCGCCCGTGAATCTCAGACGCCCGTGCAGCACAAAAGGGCCAATGGCGCCCATTGACGACACACAAGTAATCGATTTGTTCGTGTCTCCGGACTGATATGGCCATTATTCCCGTAATTTTAGTGCATATTTTATCACGGGAGGCGGTAGCGTTCCCCCCATTGTATGGTGGGGGATCCTGCGCTGACCTATACGGCAACAGCTTATTGGGTTTTCCCCAGTCAAATATCTCGCTCCTAAGAGACACCGTCCTAGCTGGGACAAGCTCTGAGATCTCGTTATGTGTGGTTGTGTAGTGCATATATATATATATATATATATATATATATATATAATATATATATATATATATATATATATATATATATATATATGCGTGTGTATATGTGTGTGAACGTACGGGGTGAGAATATGACAAGGAAGAGAAAGAAAAGATCGAGCGGTCCGTGGCTCGTTGGTTATGGGTACTAGCACTCGCCTCGTGCTGATCAGTGAAACTACGAAGCACTACCGATCACAGCAGCCGGCCACTATAATACTCCTCGACACAGGGAGTGAATTCGACCAAGCTATGTAGCTAGTGTCGAAAATCCTGCCACGGGATTCGAACCCTAGGATCTCTCGATTAGAGGCACTGTAGAGACATCAGTTATTGTCCTAAGTCACCTCAGCCAGTACGACCTACGATTTTCATCGCAATTTGAACATTTATTTAATTCATTTAATATTTATCGTTCCGTACCTTATGTTTTGAGTAAATATGTTTTCAAAATTAAGTGCTCACATTTGTATTACGTCAAGTTCTTGAATTGTCGAATCTGGGAAATCCGCTCTGAACAGTCGAGAGCCTGGGTAATATCTTATCATACGAGAATCAATGTAATCGATTATAGAAATAATAATAACTTAGAAATGCTGATGGTCTTTTTATAAAATCCCACAGACCTGTTTGGAACCAGACCCTGAGTTTTCTTTCCGCGGCGATCTCTGTGCATCCGACTTTCATTTAGCGCCCATATGTTACAACAAACATGAATCTCTTCATATTATTTTTTACTCTCTTTCATAAAAGTTCAATTATCTCTTGTTTTTGGACTATCCCACGATGTTTTCATAACTCAAATTAGGAGTATTTAGAAATGATGCATTTATTTTAAGAGTTTTTGTTGCAACAACACTCTATGAAGTAAACAGGTAAACCAACGAGAAAATTGTGTTATAATTTGGCACTCTGGCCCCTTGCAGTTAATTAATTCACTTCATAAAATAATCAAAGTTCGGATGTAATTGAAATCTTAAAACGACTATTTACTTCTCGTTATTCGTGTCCCTCTGTACTTTCATTTCTTGTATGTTTTGAGTTATTTTCTTACCCGCGTCGTCTCATGGTACATTAACCTTGTTGCCAAGTTGGACCTCGTCTCATTCCTTTGTTCCCTTTCCCTTCTCTTCGATTGCGGATCCCCCTTAGTGGGTGGGTGGGGGTAGGGGGGAGGCACCCTCGCGGATCCCTCTAATCGATTCCTCGCGGCACGAGGCTGCCCCCTTCCCCTACGCCACCCCCACCCTGGTCCCCGCCGCCCCTACCCACGACGGCCCAAAACGTTCATCCGACGAGTCGTTTTAAATCGCCCGTAGCATATCACTGTGATGTGGCTTCATTAATGGAGAGCAACTTATCGTACTGTTACACATAGGTTCGCGGGTTCAAACCCGATCAAAGCCATGGACTACTAAGAGCGAAAAATGAATTCGTACGTCTTCCTGCGAATGGGAAGTAAAGTCGGCTGTCCGGTGTTATAGATTTACTGCATGTGAAAGATACTCCAGCCTAAATGAAGCCTCTAAACAAAATTCAATCGGGAAAAAATTGAAATGAACTGAATTGATCCTCTGCCTATTACTTGGTTGCATACGATAACAGATAAAAACGCTTGAATCACGTATAAATGCGATATACTCGAGTCAATTCCCCAAACACTTCCGAAAGTTGGTAAATGTACGACTATTTATCCTCAAACGTTTCAACGGATGAAAGGATTTTTGTAATACAATGAGGTGACAAAAGTCATGTAACAGGAAAATGCAAATATACAGATGTCAGTGGTAAAAAAGAGCAGACGTATGCACGGCCCTTTTGTATAAGATATACTAAAAGGCCAGTGAATTTTCAGAGCTTTCATTTGCAATCAAGTGATTCATGAGAAAGTGTTTCTGACTAGTTATGGCCGCACGACGGGAATTAACAGACTTTGAACGCGAAATGACAGTAGGAGCTAAAAGCATGGGACGTTCCATATCGGATGTAGTAGTGAATTCAATATTCCGAGATCCGCACTGTCAAGAATATGCCGGGAATACCTAATTTCAAGCATTTCATCACGGACAACGCAGTGCACGGCGGCCTTCACTTATTGACCGTGAGCAGCGGCGTTTGCAAAGAGTTATCCAAGCTAAAAGACAAACAACAGTGCGTGAAATAACCGCAGAAACCAATGTGAGACTTTCGACGAACGTATCCATCATGACAGAGCGGTGGAATTTGACTTGAATGGACTATGGCAGCCAAAAAACGACACGAGTTCCTTTCGTAACAGCGTTACTTCGCCTGCAGTGCCTCTCCTAGGCTCGTGATCGTACTGATATGAGCTGATGGGAGGGGTTTCAGGTGGCGCCTGACCCCACGAAGCTATGGACACAAGTTGTCAACAAGGCACTGCGCAAACTGGTGGTAGCTCCATAATGGAGTGGGCCGTATTTACATGGAATTGACTGGACCTCTGGTCCAACTGAACCGATCATTGACTGGAAATGGTTGTGGTCAGCTACTTGAAGACCATTTACAGCTGCACGATAGAAGTTTTGTGAATGACACTGCGCTATGTCACTGTACCACAATTGTTTGGTTTGAATAACATTGAAGACAATTTGTGCGAAGTATTTGGACACCTAGACCGTCTGACAATGAATGCCTTTGAACATAACAGAGAGATCAGTTCGTGAAAAAATCCTACACCGACCACACTTTCAAAATTATGGACAGTTGTAGAAACAGCGTGGCTCCAAATATCTGCAGGGTCCTTCCAACGACTTGCTGAGACCATGCGACGTCGAGTTGCTGCATTTTGCCGTGCAAAAGAACGTGACGCGATATTAAGAGGTATTCCAGGAATTTTCTCCCCTCAGTGTAAAGCAATCGTAAAATAGGTAACATTTCTTGCGAAAAGCACATTCCACAAGCAAACAGCTGCCTAATATCCATCATTTATCAAGAAGATTCACAAAATGATAAAATGAGCCAAATGTATTATTCCACGTAAATCGCGGAAAGGAGTGCCTCAAGCTTTTTCTCTATTCATCGTAAATAGTGACGCTATTTTTTCTCTCGGTGGTGCCACGAAAAATACAGTTCTGTACTTTATTCGTGTATAGAATGCTCATTCTGTATTACTTTTCTGAACAGTATTAGATTTAATTATAGTTACTAACGTCATTATATCAATAAACACTAAAGAGTGAACTAATTGTTTACTTATGTTATCGGACGTGTGTACTTCAATTCTGTTTGTAATAGCACCTTCTTGTTAAAAAATAATTTAAATAATAAATACGTTTAGACAGCTACTTGTAGCAGCGGTTCTTTCAGAACATGCACCGACATAGAGAGCGCTAAAATTTCAATGTTTTGCAATAGGGCTGAAAGTGAGATGATGCTCAAGTGTTTTAAAAAATCTGTGAAAGCAACAAAGAAAACATAATACTTTCGCCTAATCACTACTACTGAACTCCATGTATCATTAAATGATTTCTATACTTGAATTAAAATAAAATTAAAATCAATAAGGCTATCTACAAAATAATGTAAGATACATGCATCGCTTTTGTATTGCAACCTTTGCTACTCGCAGAATAAAATGTCCCCTTTGCCACACGTACCATAAATAATATTTATTTTAATTAGTGTATTCATATACCATCTTTAGAACCAACGCATAATTTGTTTCGATTGTTCTTAACAAACATTGTATGGTTAAATCCTTAACAGACCTCGGCCATTAAGAACGACTTTTTGATCATCTGGTTGCGTTAAGTCGAGACAGCAGTTCAGCTTTACGTAAACGTTTAGCTGCCTACATTCTTAAATAATGAACCCATCTACAAGTAAATATTTATTTGCAACGAATGTGGAAAATAAGTAACGAAAAGACAAATTGTGAACGATGACAGATAAATTAGAAAAGCAATAGAACAAGTACTGCACAGATCGAACTTTCAAAATAAATAATTATCTTTGAATGGCCAACACTATTTACTCCATTTGTATAAAGTAACATTTTCCCCTTACTTATTGTATTAGCGCATATAACCACTTCTCAAATTCCCAAAAGTTGTAGTGATTTTTAAACGAGCTCACTTTATGAGACTGACTTTATGATTAATGGGAGAATCATCACTAAGATGAAAGTGAAAAAATTATGGGAGAAAAGACACGAAGAAATAATCTTAAATAACAATTCATTATGACTTCTATCATTTTCGGCATTATAGCGTTGATTTTTTTCAATATACACTAATGTTTTTTTAAAAAAACTAACTATTGATGTAAACAAAAAATTAAAACACAGAACTTAAAAAAAGTTATTGATACACTTTTTAGTTAATAAACTGGTTTTGTTTTTTGTGTATAGATCTACCGTTTCCTTTTCATTTTCTATTTACCATCTGAATTCCATGGCAAACGAAGTAGAAAACTCACGAAAGAATCTGCATTGTAATGAACGATATCAGGTCTCGGGGAGTTGTGAGCGCAGAGCCGTCTTAATAACAGGACTGCACGGAATGGACTTAATGACAGGCAACTAAGGAATGTAATTAGTTACTCTAGATGCTCTGCATAGCAGCTTCCAGGGACGGGGAGATAGGTACGGGAGAAATGATATTCCGTGCGAGAGAAGCAATTATTTGCAATGAAATTCTAAAATATGATTTTTTTCTCTAGAAATTCGTTTCACTTGTTAAAGTAGTTTTTCCAACTTGTACACATGGATATACCACGTTTCGTCGATTACACCCTGCTCTCTCTGTTACTAATATTTGACTCATCTTATTCAACTCGAGAGTGTCTGCAATACATCTGTGAGATCCAAGCCACAGCAATTTTATGTTCCTGAATTGTTGCGATGCATAATCTGATATTTCTGATAATTCATGTATTCCTTCATTGTACTTTTTTGACGACGACTAGAGTTCTTTTTTTATCCTTGCGCTGAATTATTTTCCGTGAGCATGTTGAAACTCGATGACTGCGCTCCTGAGCAGTGTCTACTACAAGTATTTATTCAAAAAATGTTACCATTTGTCTTATCTAGGATAAATTATCACAATTTTTCCCAAAGAGAAAAGATGTACAGGATATGTCTGTAGGGAAATGAATAAAATGCAGATCTTGCAAAACGGAGACTTTCTAAATATTTGTGAGAAAAATGTAAACTATATATTTGGTTAGAACATGCCCAAATCATGAGTGGAAATCGTATTTAATAGTATTTAAAAAGATAATATGTTTGATGATTTTTGCATGTACTTTGTCAATTTTTAACTTTCTCGCCATAAGTATTCAGACAAGATTTCTTCAGTTTAGGATTTATTAACAATTGCATAGAGAGACATGTAAAAACTAAATAAAATACGTATTTCAGTTTTTAGAGCTTCAGATCATTCGTATTCACGAAAAGTAGCATCTGTGTGTGAGAGATACATTGCTGGCACTGTATTTTACAGAAATTTAATTGTATGAAGCACAATACCAGTGAAAGTAGAATATCCATCTAAGAGATGAAGTAATTAAAAAGTGTGATCGCTAGTATATTTTTCAGCAAATTGCATATTGTGAATACAGATAAAACAACACATACAATATTTTAACAGACTCCCTAAACCTGACATAAGTTTAAATGTATAATATCCCCAATTTTCTTTGTGTACACACGATTATTTGAGAAACCAGCAAGACCTACATACCAATAAATATCTGCAAATTAAATTAATAGTTATAAAACTACCTGCTCACCAAAAGGTATATTTCACATTGAGAGTTGTACACAACTTTAGAGAAGAGAATAAAATACAAAAAATCGACCAACATTTTTAGCAACATTTAAGGGCGTATTGGCATAATTTGGCTACGAGGTCAGTAATCGCGACCATCCTTGAGTTCCCACAATGAGCGAAACGATGCGGGGGAAGCGATAGCCCCTTGAGGAAACCGCCCGTTGGCCAAATTCGCTCTGACAAACTTGACAAGAATGATCTTTGCGTCTCGTCAGCGAGATTGGGAAAAATCTGCCTCCACTGCCCATTGCTTGGAGCATGCACGACTGCAAACCGAAGAGAAGCAAGAAGACACTTTTATTAGTCCATGGGTTCGCCGGTGTGCATATGGAAAGCCAAGCGGCGGACGCGGAGAAGAGGGCCAACACCTGTTTTTGCACCGGCCCCGTGTGTCCGAGGCCGCCGACCGATTCGCCAGTCGCCCGGCCACAATGCCCCATAAATCTCGGCGCCCAACGGTGCTAACGAGCGGCTCCCGGTTTTTGCGCTGGCGGCGCGGCGCCCAGTGGGTGGCGCTGGGCGGGGAGGAGCGGGGCAGGAAGCGGCAGGGTGGGCCGAGGCATGAAGAGGTGGGATGGAGCGGTCCAGGAGGGGGTGACGAGGACAGGCAAGGACGGAGCGGGCGAGGAGAGCTGGAGGAGAGTGGGGAGGAGCGAGGCGAGGAGATGTGGGGCACACCAAAGCCAGGATGCTAGGCTGAGGAGGACGGGCCGAGAAGGGCGTGGAGAAGGGACAGGCAAGGCGGGGCGGGTGAGTGACGTGGGTGAGAGTGAGACAGGAGGATCACGCAACAGTGAGAAGATGCGAGGCCCGGAGGACCGGGGGAGGCAAAAACAGTGAGGGGCGAGGCGGGTCGGGAAGAGAAAGTGTGCAGTGAGGCGGGTGGGGCGAGTGATGCGAGGGAGAGAGGGAGGATGAGGCAGGAGTAGTGTGGTGGAGCGAGGCGGGAAGAGAACAGACAGTGTGGAGAACGAGGCGGGGTCGCTCGGGCGGGCGGGGCGGAGCGGGAAAGAGGGAGGGGTGGGCATGAGCCAGGGAACAAGCTTGTGTGGCGGGGCGGGGTGGGTGGTGTGGAGCCGGGCGGGCGTGGCATGGAGGAGCGGGGCAGGGCGGGCGGGGCGTGGCAGAGGCGGGGCGGGGCGTGGTAGTGCTGGGCGGGGCGTGGCAGGGAGGAGCAGGGCAAGTGCGGGGCGGGGCAGGGCAGGGCGGGTGAGAGGCGAGGCGGACGGGGCGCGGAACGGGGGGTGGGACGGGGCGGGGAGGGTCGAGGAAGGGCGAGGAGGACCGTTGCGAGAGACAGGGTCGGCCCAGACAAAGACGCCCGGCGGTTCTGGCGCTCCCTCTGGACAGTATGTCCGCCGGCAGCCAAGCCTCTGCCTGACCCGGCAGCCGGGCCAGCTCGACCTTCCTAGCCAGTTATGTGCCTGCTAGGGGCGGCCGAATGATCAATTCTTGGTTATCGGCCAATATCGTTATAGCATTTTAAACTACTTCTTGCTTGTCTTTTCGCATTGCGGAGTCATACTCTGGAATACTGGCACCGAAAAACAGTGTTTTTCTTACGGCTTACTTCAGTTAACTATTTTATGTAATGTACGGCAAGTAAATGAGAATTAGGTAAATTAATGATGAATTCAACATAACCTAAGAAGTCAACGAATTCTCAGTAAAGTGAACTTCACATCTCATATCAATACTAATCGATATTGGAAAAATTGGTAAACTTCGATATAATAAGTTCACGTAGTAATACTTAGTATTGCTGTTGGTATCGATACCAAAAGTGGTTATAGTAAAAATCTGTATGCACCGCCCCTACGTTGCTTGGCGTCTGCTCCCACCCCAACGTCGTAACCGACTATGTTTCGATTTGCCTGAGGCTGAGTGCGAAATGTAAGTTCCGAGAAGTATTAGCTTTTCCATTGAACTCATCTCCCAAAATTTCAAACATTGTTCTTAACATAAATATTTTTATAACAATTTTATTTTCACAATTTTGCCACAAACATATTTCTAAAAAATACTGATTATATTGAATTTGCCTTATTTTACGAGGCGAGACTCGGGCCATCAGGCCCGCTCTTCCGTCTGACCACGCAAATTTCGCTACGCGCCTTTCACCAACTAGGAGAGAAAGAAGGTATTTCTTGAGCGAGAAAAAGGCGATTTGAATTTAGCTCAGAGGCGACATTTAGGCTTGAGGATCTTTTACATGCAAGTAAATCTACGAACGTGGGACAGCCGGCTTTACTTCCCCTCCGAAGGAAGGCGTTCGAAGACGTTCGTTTTTTCGCCCTTCGGCTTCGATCGGGTTAGAACCCGCTAATTTGGGTACAACAGTCCAGTACGCTAACCGTTACACCATCGCTGCCGCCGCATTATATCGTAAGCATTAATTCATATTTGCGTAAAGGGGCAATTGCTTTATTTGGAACAATCTCCTTCAGGCTGACTCTTGCTGGGGCGACACCTGAGGCACCAGTTCTCTTCATCTCCACTGTTCTTTCGCCTAGCCTTTCGTTGAGCGTGTTGCATCATGCTTTTGAATTTCTTTTGTTACTGTTAATTTGGTTTATTTTAACAACAAGCAGTGAAGAGCACATGTAAGAGACCACCATACAGTGGGCAAAACCTCGAACAGTTGCTCGTCATATCCCTGTTTCTTGCCAGTCAGCATTATCGCCGTTCTGGCATCGCCCTCGCTTTCTGGGGCTACTCTCCCTTCCCTCCAACTCCCACACACACACACTCTCACCGGTTCCCCTCCCTTCAGAGCCACGAGCCTGTTCACATAATCTATTCATGCTCTGCATAAGTTATGCGAGTCTCGACAGCTGCTCTCCTGGCTCCCCCTGTGGCCCATGGAGACGGTTTTGTTCCTCGCGTGCACTCTCACCTCTGAGGTCTCGCTACTCTCCGCCTCACTAACAATCACTTTCAGTTCTTTCCCTCTCACTTTGACTAGCGTTTTATAATTGTTCTCACTCTGAATTACTAATCTTAATGACGATCCACTCTCTTCTAATTCTTCCTGGCTCTCATTTGTCTCATTTCGCAAACACACACACACACACACCACACTTATTCACGACTCACCATCACTCACTGCACGCCATCACTAACCACACGCCGTTACTCACCGTTCACCATTACTCACCACTCACCAACACTCACCGCTCACGATTACTCACCGTTCACCATCATCACATCTCACCGTCACCTACCGCTCTCCATTACTCACTCACCCACTGCTCTTCACCATTCACTCACCACTTGCCAACACTTACTCACCCACCACTCACCAGTACTCACTCACTCATTCACCACTCACTATTTCTCACTCACTCGCCTGTTACTCAACGTTTAGTTCGACCACTCACTCTTTCATACTTAAGCATTCAAAAAATATTTCTAATTTAGAGTTTAATTAACCTTGTATTTCATTTTGCGTCAGTCAACAGTTACTTTATTCGATCTTTCATTATCAACAATTTTCCACATTCCCGCTCTATTTGTATACATTTAGCTGCAACATTCTTATGATCTTCAGCTACGTAAGAGATCACGAGACATTTTCAATTTAAAGCTTCACTCTACACCATAAATTCAAACCGTTACATGGGATTACACACAATCGCTCCTCTAGCAAAACTTTACCATTACCTAGAAAATGATATTTTACGAGTATTTAAGTACAACTATCAAGAGCGTTCGGAAACATCTTAGAACGCTTTTTATACTTAAATATATACACTTGAAATAATCTTTTATTCTCGAAATAATAATATATTTGCAATAAGGTAAGCATTTTTCAATTCAAGGGAAATAAAAAAAAAGACGCTTTCATGCATCGATACGCACGGTAGGATGATCAAAATGACGAAATCTAAGAAAAAATAAATTCGCATCCTAACACAAAAAAGTTTCGAGTTCTAACTTAAAGTGGAAAGTAACATCTTCATTACATGTTCGTCGAAACTAAAAAAAAATGTTACATCTTCAATACTGTAGTATAAATGTAGTACATACTTTGGCGATTTTGCGGAATTTCAATTTGTTATACATTTCTCAAGTTCATTTCGGAAACTTTGTTCTATCACTTGGTAGATCCTTCATGATTGTTCCGCACATGCAAGGTGTTTTCTTATACTTCTTTGCCTAATGTGAATTCTGGAAACATTGTTGCCCGAAATATTCAAGTTCCAGGAGATTCGAAGGATTAGACAATCCATTAAGGTTATGATTGCAAACAAATTAGGATTCCCCCTCACCTTAGCATATATCATCGCGTGCGCTATGTTCTCAAGAGTGTGCCCGTAATCGCTGCGTTCGGTCATTGTGTCGCGTCGCCTGGCTCTTGGCACGGCGCTCGGGAGCTGCTTAAGCTCTCCGCCGACTTCTCTTGTCTACTCGTGCGTCACGCGGCAAGAGAATGATGAGGAATTCTTGCGGGCCAGCCTCCGCGCCAGCCCCCGTGCCCACGCGGGCTTCACTTGGCAGCACGCGGAGCCCACAGGCATTCAAGAAGCTAGAGCGGCGCTCGTTCAAAACGCCGCAGGCAAGCTGATCGGATATTCAGGAATTATGGTTATGGATTGTTAGTGATTCCAGGCGCGACAACTGCCGTCGTTAGTTCCGTCAGAGTAGTGCATGATTTTTCCTCGAGAAATGGCGGTGATCTTCACCCGCTGGATTGCGAGATCTGGTGCCGACCTATCGACGATTATCGGGGTTTTCCCCAAACAGGTATCTCCCACCAGCAGTGCACCGACCTATCCAGACAAGCTCTAAGCCCCCGACAGGTCTCCCGACATGAATGACATGTTAGTGTAAGTGCATGGTAGTGAAAGTGTGGGAAACGGGTGAGGATAGGGCAAGGAAGAGGAAGAAAAGATCGGGCGAGATGTGGCTCGCTTTTTACGGTAGTGCTCCGGTATTCGCCTGGTGTTGATCGAAGAAATCACGGAATACTACCGTTCTGAAAATTTTTCCACCCTCGGGACTCGAACCTAGACCCTCCCAGTCAGAGGCACTGCAGTGTCATCTGTTGATGCTCAGAGCCATCTCTTCCGGTAGAGTTATGGTGAATTCGAAGTTTAAAAAAATTATTGACATTTCAATGTTCGAGTTCATCTTTCCAAGTGACAGAAGTAGAAACGCAGTACACAGAGAGATATAGAGGAAGAAATACAAAGTAATTTACAGTAGTGACAGTGTGAACGTTTATTGCGTTCTGTATACATTTCACTTGCTCCAAGCAGTTACACAAGGTTTCAAATTATTGGAAATATTTTGCTTAAGTATGTGTTTTGCACTGAAATATCAACAATCTATCAGTCCGCAGAGTAGTTCGAACTTACACGCAATAATTCGATATTAATATTTTATGTTATTATATTATTAGTTTATAAATCTAAGCTTTATTGTATGAGTATTTTTGTTTGTTTTGGAAAACGAACTACGTTTGGAGCGCGTTTGCAAATTTATAAATGAGAAGGCAGCAATAAAGCAACTTTATAAACGAGTTGCATATGCTAATTTTTGTATAAGAGCATTATATATTTTTATGAAGATTTATGTTAATTTTTGGATAGAACTTCTTTGTGATTGCACGGTATTTAACATCTGTACAGTAAAACTGCCCGCTGTTCGGTTTACCCCTACCTCCCCCACGATTCTCTCGTTGCTATTTGCTGGATGTATAATGGCGTAATTATTCGTGCCGTACACAATAAATATGTCTCACTCTGTGCCGTTAAATGTCATTTTATGAACAATTTCTAGTAATAAAAAGGTCGTTTATAATGCTGGAAATGCTACAAAAAAATCAATTATGGAACTGAAAGTAAATTAATATAAAATTCCTCTTTCAACACTTTTATTCTTAGAGCCCGAAATCAGTAGAGGCTTTGCTAATTCAAGAAATTCTAGAACCTTTTGGAAAATCTGTTGTGTGTGTGGCTCAACTGTAAATACCCCACGTGGCCGGCAGCGTGTGGAGCGCTTGGCGGCGCCTCAATCGGCGCGGGATGGGGAAGGGGGAGGTGGAAGGGGGAGGGGAAAGGGGAATGAGGAAAGGGGGTGGGGAGCACGCCAGCTGCCAAGAGCTGCCCCGACCCCTTTGGCACAACGACCGCCGCTCACAGATCACCCTCTTAGAGCGGAAGTACTCATTTGTTGCGTCTAGTTCCAACGAGAAAGGATACTACAGGTAGCACGCTTGTTACCTTTTATCGCCCGTGAATATTAAGAATTTTTCAAACGCCTCTCACGTGCCAGATTTCAAATATCAAGAGTATTTATTACATAATACGCATTAAGGTAATGCTGAATAACAAAATACCTGTTCAGGGAAACTATTTTACTTCTCCACTTACAAATGAGTATCATTTATTATCTTAAATTTAAAAAGTATTTATAAAAAGTTACATAGTACTATACTATATTTTGTTTCGTACATGCACTGCAACTAGAAATAAAACTCCCTTGAAAGCTTAAAGTAGACCAGGCAGAGTGATTAGGTATAGAAATTTAAAGTACGAAAGCTTGACCTTCGCAATTTTTGTTCTGTGTTCTTTTATTTCTTAACCTTCTGATTATGTTACTTCTACCATTTACAGAGCATTGCAAAAATCTCATTTTCTAGGATGTGATAATCCAATCTTCTATTCTGTCTTCCCTCACACCACGAATGTGGCCGTTCATTATTAGAATGTGCTATCTCCATCAAATTAGAAATCTCAAAGTTTTCAGGTAATAGCTTCCTGTGGCGTAAAATCTGAGTTGATTTGCAGATGTTTTGGTACCAGAATATTGCGCAGAAACTCGCAATTTTAAAGTAGTTGGAAAAGTTGTACTTGATTTACAATTTGGTACAACTTCAATTACAGTCAGCATCAAGTACATAATTGTAATAAGCTGCAATAGCAATGAAGTCTCATATCATAAATATTTATTTTAGAACTGACTTTTCCAACTTTCATATTTACTATTTACTGTTTTATTCTTTTAATTTATTCATATAATATGTATGATTTTAGAGTTTCGGTTATGAAGACATATTTTATGGTTTACTAGTTCATTGCTGTGCCTTTACGAACCTCAAACAAAACACGTAATTGTTTCGTGCTGGGCCTTCCTGATTCTTTATGCCTGTGGGCCTTCTGAATACTTTATGGCCCTCTCTAATTCAAAGACAACACATACATTTTAAGGAATTCGATTTATTTAAGTTAAGATAAAAGCAGGTACAATAAATAAATAAATGGCATAACACTCACATAAGTAAAATTGCTTATTTTAAACTATATTTTGCTTAACTGATATAAAAATTGCAATTTTGGAATGTTGCTGTGAATTGAACGTTGCTACCAGTCTCTCATATTTCACTCTTATGTATCACCGTTTTTTAGATATGTATATGCTTTTTGAGTAACAGTACTACAAGTAGTAATAACATGTGTGGTGCTAACATCCTCTAATTGTTATTTTTTTAAGTATTTATGAAATATTTCCACTGTCGTTTGACAAATAACCTAAAATTTCCGTTTCATCAGTGTAATACACCCGGTTATTTTCCATACACCTCTCAAATACACTATAATGATTTTCAGATATTTGTAGAAATTTTATAGGAAACCACTGTGCGTAGATTTGTTAGCTTTTCCGCGAATTTCCGCTGGAAGTTCACAATATTCTTTCATTTTGTACGAATAAATCAGTCTAACAACGAGTATGCAGTAGTAATTACATACACATTCTGTTTTGGTTATCTGACATCATATTGACAAATGACAATTACAATGTGTCTTTTCACTTTACACACAAGAAAAGTTATAAATTGTTTAGATTCTGCAACGAACGAGTAAAATAATGTTTTGTATGCACACGCCGACGCCTTCGGGGCAAAAAGATCTTAATGCCCTAGATACATAAATAACTATTTTGATCTGTAAATTTAACTTGAAATTATTGTCGTAAGGTGAAATAAAGCAAAATATGAAAGTGAAATAAATGAAACGTTGGATGTAGTAAACACTTAAACTGTGATTGGTTTCCGAATGAAAGCCTAGAACAATTTTTACCCAATCTCATTTTATACCATCATCCTATTCCAGCAAAGTTTTTTTAGAGAACGACGACTTCCCCGGTCATCTACTTGTCTTTTTCTACGTGGTCTACAATAATAGACATGGCTTGAGCAATATACTTCTAGCATTGGACCTGTTCTTGCTACTTCTGCTTACAGGCTTTTTTGTTTGTTTATTTACTTAACGTCAATAAATACGTAAAAAGTGTGTGATGGGGAGAAGTGTATTTTGTGCTCATTTTCTTAAATTCTAGGATCTCTACTTCAACCCGTAAAATTGAATTATGAATACGATCGTTAAGTTATGGATACAAAGGGGTTTTTGTAGATTTTTGCAATATTTGCAATTTTCTGCAACTGATACGACATATTAACTCTCGTGTAATAAACACCATTTGCAAAATGAAGCCACAATTCTTTTATCCCTCACTGTTCCCTTCGTAAAAGAATCGACCTTATTTCTCGAGTACATGGGGAAAGTTAATTTGAAAAAGTATATTACTCACTGATCTGTAAAACACTTACGTAGATAGTGATGGAAATTAATGTCCTGAAGCAAAACGAAGTTTTGAGGATGTTTTCTATCAATGGATGTACCCGTGACTGTATCTACACATTTATTTATTATTAATTTCTTTGAGGACAGAAGCCGTTGCCATCTCCTGGATTGGTTGGCTGATTGATAAGCGATTGCGGGCACGTCGACTGCTAAAGTCATTAGTCCCGTTAGTGTAGTGCATGTTCATCGCGGGAGTTGGTGGCGATTGGATGGTGAGATCCAGCGCCGACCTACCGTCGGCTAGCCGGCGTTTCCTCCACCAGGTATCTCCCACCAGCGGGGCACCGCCCCAGCCGGGACAAGCACTAAGCTCCTGACCGGTCTCCCGGCATGTGTGGTAGTGTAGCGTGGGTAAAGTGTGAGGATGGGATAAGGAATGGAAAGGAAAGTTCGCGTGCGGTTCGTGGCTCGTTTGTTGTGGTACTGTCCCGGCAATCACCTGGTATTGACTGGAGAAACCACGGAAAACTACCGATCAGAGCAACGGCCGCTAGACTTCTCCAGATAGCGATAGAACGCGACCTAGCTATCTAGCTAGTGTGACTGCTGTGACATCAGCTGATGCCCTGAACCACCTCTCCCGGTCCGTCGTCTGGAGTAGGCGGCCCACAGCATTTCGACGCCGACTTGGCACTGGTATCCGCGGGGGCGGGGGCGGGGGCGAGGGCGGAGGCGGAGGCGGCAACACGTCCATTTGAACGCTGCCGCTGACGACGCCCGTTCTCTGGCCGTCAGACGACGCCTAACAATGTGGGGACACACCTGACATTCACGACTTTCGTTACGCTTTTGTTTTTCTTTGTTCGAAACAGAAAGGACGGATTGGAAGAAGGCGCAATTATAAATATTTATTCACGAGAGAACAAAGGAAGATTGCGAAGCATTTTTCTTCCGAAATGGTTTATATTTCTTCGTTAACATATTTTAAAACAATTAGGAGTTCCAGGGCTCTTTGGTATGTTCTCTCTGTCAGCATTTCAGTTGTCTCCGTGACCGCAAGGAGTATTTCTGCACTTCGTCACTCAATGTTCACCCAAACGTTTCCTTTCAACATAGTAAGTTTTACTTTCATTCATCCGAGTTTGCTTTTTAATGACGCCTATTGAAGCGGAAAATCTCTGTTTTTCTACTTGTCTCCTCGCGTATTATTTTCTGTTAGACTGTTCATTTATATTAAGCATTGTATAGCGTCGTGCCACGCTCAAAGCGCCGGATGTTGAACAAAGGGCGGAGTGATGACGCACTGGGACTTTCCGTCGACGTAGCGGGTCCAGAGCGGCTTTGGGGAGGAGGCAATGGGGGCGGCGGGAAGAGTCAAAGGGTTCTTGTGCTAGCGGCATCGGCGACAGGTGAAGCGCGTGTCTGTGCGTGTAGGTGCACCAGGGCGGGGGCCGGCAATTCATTGTCGTGACTTGCGAGACGCGTAGATGGTCTCAACGTAGAGCGGCTTCATACAGGGAAGTGGTATGTTGCGGTGTGGTAGCCGTTCTTAAATTATCTCTCCTTGTAGTGGGTCTATTTATTTAGTTCATTGTGAGCAGGGTAGTTGTTAAATTGAGACTACGGTCTAGATTGTTAATAAATCTGTTTTACATACCACTCTCGTCTGTGATCGATTGCACCCGTATGACGGCACAATTGTTTGTTATTTTAATGTACTAGACCAGAAGTGGGAAGTCATTGTTTAGAAAGCTGAACCAATCAATGGAATTTAATGGAATGTATTTACCAGAGGCAAAGTTATGAAACAGCTGACAAAATGATTAGTTAAGATGATTAATCGAACAAACACTGAGTAGTAAAAGCCATTTTAGCACGTGATTTCTAAAATTTAGTGTTTTGTCATGATGGATTTGAATTCTAGGTAATTTTGGTGAGTTTATTTTACGTGCTAATATGAGGTTACTGAATCACACTTTTCTAAAAAAAACATCACCCATTTACCCATTTTTATCTGAACATCAACTCTAAAGACGTTGCAGCCACAACCATGTTTGTATCGTCAATGATTACTTCTCAATTTTTGGTCTCGTCACGTTTTGAACAGTTTAAAACCACACATGCTCAAAACGCTTGTACACAATGCCACAAATGTAGTATGAATAAATGTAATATCTAAACGTGTACACTCCACTGCTCTGATCGGCGCCATTCGTTTGTCCCAAACCCCCGGAGGAGACTTGCGGCAACTTGAACCGTAAAAAACGTGTAGACATTGTTACACGACTTTCTTTTTTGGTAGCTTGTAGTTTCCATACATATCTTGTAAAAGAATCTACAAGAGAATACCACCGCATCACATCCATATGGTGAAAACGTCTCTGACGACGCGGGAATCGAATCTACATACAAGAACTTCGTTTTCGCAAAAGCAATTGTGAATAAACTGCACATTAAACATTTTCATTTGTCTCTGAAAGACTCAAACACATCGTAATTCTTCTAGTGCTTCATCAAAAGGATACGTTTTATAGAATACATGTTTATTCATTTCTATTTTATTCCATTATATTCTTAAAAACTCGTCTGTATTTCCTTTTGAAATTTAAATAACAATGAGAGTCTGATTAAGGTAACTGATGAGTTCTCTGAGTAGGATTATGATTTAACTATACATACAATTCCAATGTTAATATAAAATTGTGAGAGAATCAAATATCCTACAAGACTGTAAATAACTCACTCAATTCGTTTTTGACACAATATGTCGGTAACTAAAGAAAATTCAGTGTTACTTTTTAATCTAATGTGATACTAGAAGATTTTAGCTCAGTGGCGACTAGCCGGGAGGGTCTAGAGTTCGTGTTGAGATGGGGGTGTATTTTCGACATTGCTACACAGCGAGGTGGAATTCAGTCGCTGTGTGGAGAACTCGACTTATCTGATCGGTATTTTACGTAGTTTCTTCGATCACACCAGATGAATGCCGATAAAGTGTCCTAGCAAGCGGACTACATACCACGCGCCGATCCTTCCTTCCTAGTCCTATCCTCTTCCCTTACATGCGTACACGTACACTTACGCACACCCCACTGTCACCTACGTGGAGAGTTTAACGCTTGTTCTAGCTGTGGCGGTGGCCCGCAGGGGTAAATATCTGGATTTACACACGTATACTGATTGTACATCGATATACACTGATGCGTACATTACACTATATACACTGATACGTACATGTACTGATACGTACATTGGTATACACTCCATACCGCATATGACGGGATCTTCGAGCTTGTCCCGGCTGAGGCAGTGCCCCGCGGTTCGAAAAACCTGGATATTACCGCAAGCCAAAGTCTAGGTCTGCGCCGGATCCGACTGACCAATCAAGGACGATCACCGGTACTTCCAGGCGCTAAACCAATCGCTAAACTACCAAGATCAATGATCGCAGCGCGAAAACGTCAATCAATCAGTGTTGTGTAACTTTTATTCGTCGTCCTTACGATCTGATACATTCCAACGGCCCGTCCTCTGGTAGTACAAAGACTACACATGACCTGAAGAGTTTTAGCACGTTTGAATGCAGATGGACCCAAACCGGAATCGGAAAAACGTAAAGAATAATTTTATTTGTATTTTTAATCGATCGCTGAAGAGATGAACTACTTTGGTTCTATCGGTCACTATTTGTCATATTTATTGGCATAGTTGTAGTTGAAAAGCATGGGAAAGATTCTCAGTATGGAATCGACAGCTAACTGCTCAAATTCGGGAGGGCGCGGCGCTGCTTCGTAGTTGGCGCGCGTTGTCATATTTGAGGGAGGGTTCCGCCGAAACTCGAGGTACTCGAGGCTCCCG
>BOPP01000130.1:452648-482304 GCA_017312745.1 Gryllus bimaculatus
ACATTGATCAAAGACCATCAAAGCTACGCGAACGAGACTCTAAATTGGATGCATTTATCTACCCTAATCCAAAAAAACTGGGAGAAACCTATAGAGCTTTTAAGATCGCTATACAACGTGTTACAGACGAGGAACCATCGCCATGTCATGATATCGGGTCTGAAGGAGCTCAGCGTGTCTCAGGGCATCAACTGCAATACGAAATCACTGTAATCTCTGATCCTACAGTTTAACAGCTCGACAGTGGCAGAGAAGTTTCCGGCAGCTAGCCGCTGTTTGGGAGAGCAATTCTGACGCGCAGACTGCTCCGATTGAAAGTTTTCCGTCGTTTTTTCCCCAACTTATACCACGCGAAATACCGAACAGTAACTGGTAATATCGGGACATGGTTGAATCGCGATCTTTCCTTCCATCATACTCAGTCCGATCAAAGTAACCCAAATCACGGAATAAACAATTAATCAATCAAATCACGAGATACAAACGACCAACTCGCTTCGGACTGGCTACGGGAAGTCTTCAGTTCGGCGACCAGAAAGGAATACTCACCGATATGTCGTTGCATTGCTCTGCTTCTGAGGGAGTGTCTCGTATTTCCCAGATCTTTTTCGGGTAAGCCGCAGGGCTCACGGCGTAACGATCGGATCGATACAGATCAGGAGAAGAGCGTATGCATGGGACAATGTGATTATTTGGAGCGTGAAGGACGTCAGTGAATTAGAAACGGCTTTCGGAACCCCGCGACGCCTAATCATATCGTGCAAACCATCATGGTCTCGAATCTTTCATTACCATTGGGGAGGGCAGGGAGGAGGTGATCCCAGGTGAGGAGAAAGGAGGCGTGTAAGCCGCAAACGCGCTGCCGCCGCACCCACAAAGTTATTAAAAGCAATTTCTGCAATAACTCTATTCAATACACGCATCGTTTTTCAGCCCGCGGCGCGGGCGCACGTTCAACAGACGCGCGGCTCGGCTTTCGCGGCGGCAGGAGATGGGGAAGCGGGGGGCTGCATGCAGGGGCGGGGGCGGGGGGGGGGCGGCGGAGGGCGGCGGCGGGGGCGGAGGCGGTGGCGCGGGCGGACGGGAGCAGACGGCGCGCGGCAGGGGCGGTCCGTGGTGGGGCGGGGACAGGCTCCGCATCTCACCTCCGCGCCGCTGGGCTCGTTAATCTCGCGCGCGGACGCCAGGGGGCGGCGGCGGCGGCGGCGGCGGCGGCAGCGCGCAATGGCCCAAGCGGCGGGAAAATGCGCCAAAACTAACAGTTGAATAAACATTATTTTACGTTATCATTTCATGGCGTATGTTAAACGTTGGAGATACCGTCTAAACGTCCCACTTCAACCGTTATTAGTACATCCCCTACTATATCTCTTTTAGTCGCTGCTCTACGTAGTCTCCCGAGCAGCTAACAGTATACAACGTGGTCATTATTTTAACTTACATAGAATAATTAAATTTACGGCAATTTCAAGCCTGATAAGACTCCGTGAAAACGAGCTCCCAAGCTCAATGAATGTTTGATAGTGATGATTTGCAACGTTCAGTAAAATAGACGCTATCATCAGACAATTAGGATTATGAATGAGTTGCATCAATATGTCGTAATACGTAAAAAATCCTCCTCAGTTTCGTTTGGTAATGACGCAGCAACAGAGATAACGATAGTTGGATTACGTGAATGGATGTATCATGACCGAATCACTGAACTACAGTATCTTGTTCAGTGGTTTTAAATGGAATAATAATATTCTCATTACCGTCATAGATCCGTCTTAATCGCACTCCCTTAGAAAACTCTTTAACACTGACCTATATAACGGATGGAACTTTGGATTGGAACGGAAGAATCGTTCATTACAAGTCATACATACGATCGCCTGAGTCGTTCCGAATGAAGACGGCCAAGACGTGTGACTACATAAATTAATAATGTATATGTGTACATACGTGTATAAAAGCATTGTCATTGTAGTTGTCAAAAGGCAACGCTTCGGAAGAAAATCGAAGCAGACTACTATTGGAATCGAACATTGCACAAAATGTCAACAAATGGAAAATTTAGGGGTAAAAGCACCGAACACATGTAGGAAAGATTTAATTTGTGAACACAACGGTACAAGATTGCAATAGCTTACCTGCAGCCGTATTTAAATATACTTCGTTAATTAAACTTAAATATAATGTTGTTGGGTAGTGATGTGGTTTATGAAGTAATGGCGAAATTGTACATGTATACTATCGTATTGCCAAATGAAAATAATAGTATCAAAAAATATTATTCTGTATTATTTGTAATTTAGATGTTCATTAAAATGTAACATTTACTTTAAAGGTTTTTTTCATTGTGTCAACATTTGAAATTATTATTGAATTTTTGTTTATTGTTTTATATACAGAATTTTGTTTAAAGATTACTGCAGTTGTGACTTGCCACCCAACAACAGTCCTCTTGCAAGCAATAAATTATTATTATTATTATTATTATTATTATTATTATTATTATTATTATTATTATTATTATTCGCGTATCGGTCATATTTGACAACGCTACACTTTCTCTTCCGGACCCAGTCATATTCTATCCCGGAGAGAAATTAACATGTGTATTTATGGGGATCAGTTTTTCGGCTGTATTCCTTTGTATGGCAAGCTTATTAAGCCTTGAATTATGAATTATGAGGAGATAGGACGATGATGAGAGGTGATCGTGGTATTTTTTAACCATCCCCAACTTCACCTCTACGACAGACGGAAAACATGAAAACCCCGACCGAGGTTTACGTAGCCGGCCCGGGGAACAAACCCGGGCCTCCCGACTGCAAAACCAGCGCGCTACATATTAAGCATCTTCTCACGGTTATTATTATTATTATTATTATTATTATTATTATTATTATTATTATTATTATTATTATTATTATTGTTGTTGTTATTGTTATTATTATTATGTTTATACGTGCACGTACACCTGTGGATAGTCCCCTTCCACGAGATAAGAGCCGCTTGGTTTCGTGCCGGGGATTTTGGCAGGGGGCTTGGGGCATCCGGGCGCTGTGCCGCTCGGCTGTGATTGACGACTCCTTAACGCGCTGTCGCGGCCCATTTAGGTAGCCTCGCGCTCGCCGCGCCGCGCGCTGTGCAAATAGCTCTCTGACCCTCCGCTCCGCCCGCACGACTTCTCCCGCCGGCGGACGCGCCGCCTCGCTCCTCCGCCAGCCGTTGCCTCTCGGCCCAACACTCGCCCCAACCCACCCACGCCAACACTGTCACGTCGTAGGCTCATTACTGCAGGCTTTTCAAATAATGGGGAGGTATTTTCAACGTAAGATTATTGTTATTTGATTGATTGGTTGATAGTGATTCCGGGCGCGTTAATGACTATGGTTATTTACTCCCGTAAGTGCAGTGTAAGTTCTTTCTCTGGGTGAGGGGGTGGTGATCTTCCCCGCAAGATGCGACATTCCGCGACTACCTTTTCCCCAGCCAGGTATCTCCCATCAACGCGGCATCGCCCCAACCGGGACTAGCTGTAGGCACCCGACCGGCAGGTGTAGTATTGTAGGGCATGTTTGTGTAAGTGTGAGGATAAGACAAGTGAAGATCGCGCGCAGTCCGTGGCCCGATTATTAGGGTATTCTTCCGGCATTTGCCTACTGTTGATCGGAGGAACCACGGAAATGTACCGATCACATTAACCGGCCGCTCGAATTCTCCTCCAGGCCGACTGGATTCGACCTAGCTGACAAGCTAGTGTCGAAAATCCTGCTACCGTCTACACTCGACCCAAGAACCCCTCGGTCAGAAGTACTGGCAGTGACATCAGATGATGCTCTGACCCATCTCTCCCGATTTTTTTTTATTTTTATTTTTATTTATTTATTTATTTATTTTTGTTAGTAATACTTTTCACGTAAGTGGCAGATTCTTGTTCAATCCTACGTTTTTATGCTCATTTTTCACACGTGTATAATTTGTTAACACATTCACAAGAACCTAGGATATGCCCAGAATCCTGTATTCATAAATTCATAACCCAGAAAGTCAAGAAGTGCCCAATAGAAATAAATTGAAAATAGAAGGTGCACGTTCTCGCAGATTAGTAAGTCACATTGTTCATTTGGCGTCGAGCCCTCGGCGCCGCTCGCTGCGCCCAGAGGGAGTGTCACGTGCAGTGGAGGGTCCCTGTGAAACGGGAAATGTTTGCTCGTCGCCGACCAGAACGCGGCGCTCCCAGTTGCTGTGGAAGAAATCGAAACAAAGATATCCACAGTGGACTGCGGGGCGGACTGCAATGCAGTTTGTGATCCGACTCGTTCACGTGTGTGTATGAATGGAGGAAAGAACTTATGGGGTAAACAGGGGGAATGAAAATGTACTTTTCTTGAAAATGTTAAAAAAAATATACACGCCGAATTATTTTTTAGGTGTACTCGAATAAAGTGCGTTGGCAATTATGCGTTTCACAGATTCAAGATTGTTTTATATTAAAGCGAACGCCGAAGGCATGCGCCTCGTTCCTCAACTTGGAACTGCGTAGCGAAACGTCGCGCGGGAAAGTGCGGCACACGCGCGCACCGTCTTTTGCTTAAAATGCGTTGGTAATTATGCGTAGGACAAACGTAAGGATTTTTTTATGTTGACGCGAGAACCGAAGACCCGAGCCTCGGCCTCCGCTTGGAACCGCATAGTGAAGCTTCACTCCCCGCGGGAAAGTACGTCGGACGAGCACACTGTGACCGCAGCGCGCTCTTGGAATTGACAGAGCTCTTGAACGAATCGTATCACAAACTGCGTTTCTACCCACTACGGTAATCATGAAAGTTACCACTGTTAAGTGTCAATGGGAAGTACACCTCGCTGAGCTAATGAAAGGCGAAGTGAAGAATCAATACTAGTGATTTGTTTTGCAAGGGTATTGAATCTCGTTAAAAGTTTGTAATATGTAATATGTTTTGTAGTTCTGCTTGAAAGATGCTATATTTATTAGCAGTTATAGTGAAATATGCATTATAGTATAGTGTAGCTGTAAAACAAATATTTTGTGCTTGTATTTTTTATATTATTATAAACGTGGTAAAAAAAGTAGTTTTAGAGAGTCATAGACAACAAGACCGATAAATATGATTAGAATTTTAGCGATTTTAAGCGAGTATGCAGAACAATGAAAAACCGCAGCACCGCAGAGAAGGCGTCGGTCATTTGTGACCAGAAACATAGTGCGCTGGTGAGATATCAAATGACATAGACTAGGTAATAAGAACGTCTCATGTTCAAGAATACAACCATTCAGTCACGTCTCCAACTTCCACAGAGGTTGCATTATTGCCCTATGAGATTGCAGCTCTGCCTTCAGAGATACTTCTCGACGAGGACGCAGCAAGTCTTCGGTAGTCCCAATTGTAGGAAATGGGAAGAGTTAGAGAGAGAATAAGGCTCACAAAGACGTCTAGCCGCCGAAATGAGGTCACGAGGACCGCCGACTCGGAGAAATGGCTTCGAGCGACCATTGAATATTTCTGAGCCGTGCTCAAACATATGGCGCACCAGTAGGATCGTCTATCAAGATGTGAAGAAGAACTTTGGAGAGGGAGTAAATAGAGCGTGTAATTTCTCTCTCAAGACATCATTCGACCTTTTCTATTGAAAACATCGGCACATAAAGCAGGATATAAATATCGAAGGTTGTCAATGTCTTTAACTAATCCACGTATAAGATTATATGATGCTAATTGTTTACTCAGTATGTACGTGCCATGTATCAGTATGTAGGTGTCACTGAAAAAATATAATTTATTTTTCAATCCGTTTAATATGTACTGATTTCCTTGAAGAATTTTTGCGAATGTTACACCTTCTATACAATATTTTATTACCACAAAATATTTTAAGCGCCAGGGACCTGTTCTTGAAATATACGAGCACGGCCACTACAAGCTTTTAAACGCGTTCCAGACACCCTCCTGGAAATGCTCGTTACGCAGATAAAGACCAACGGGGCTGGAGTTGTGTCGCGCCACTGAGGTTCGCAGTGCGACCGCTACGGGGGGGGGCGCGGGGGGTGCGACGGGGAGTAAGGGCGGGGCCGGGGGCCATCAAATCCTCCGGGCGCCCCTTTACGGTGCTGCCAGGCACCTCGGAGCGCCGGCAGGGCCGCACGAGGTAGGGCCCATTATCGCCGTTTAGAGAGGCCTGCGCGGCCGACGGCGGGCGAGGAAGAAACCGGAAACAAAGAGGCAAGACCGCCTACGAGCACCTTCAAACTCCAACTGAGATAGAGCGTTCTATTCAAGCCCTTCGAAAAAAATAAAATAAAAAAGGTAATGTTATGACCCAGTAATAGTAGTTCATGCAATTAGTTTATAATATTAAGCTTAATTGCACGAGTACATGTTTTGAAAATGAGCGACGTTGGAAACGATTTAGGAGTTTTCAAATTTGCTCGAATACAATGAAGCAACATTATAAACGAGTTGCACACGCTATATTTTTTATAATAGCATTATAAATTTATAAAAGAATAAAACTTAATTTTGTGAAACAATATTATGGCGACGTTTCGGGTATTTGATATCTGAGCGAGAAAATGGTGGTCGGCTGTTCCTTTCACCACTGCCTCCCGACGAATCTAGCGCTGTGATTGGCTGAATGTGTGATGACGCAGTTATTCGGGCCGTAAAATCTAATAAGTCATTTTTTGTGTTGTAAAATGCCCTTTTATGAACAATTTTTTGCAATAGAAAAGGATGTTTATAATGCTGGTGCACAAAACAACGAATTTATGAATGTATCAAATGATTAATTTGTTGAATGATTTTGTTATTTATTTATTGGGTGATTCATTAAAGTTAATAATTATGTACGCTAGACTTCCGACAGTACTTCCCAGAAGTGACTTAAAAAGTACAATTTACATTATAGTACGTAAAGTACAGAACTTAACTACTGAGAAAAATCTGACCGAGAGTTGTGGTAAAAAAATATTAACTTGGAAAGGCTCTCATAAGTTAGATTTTTTTGTCTATCCCGGTGTAAAAAGGTCCAAGGGACCAACTTCGCTTTTAATATTCATTAATATACTTCAATGAAATAATTTGTAATTAAACTGTACGGTTGAACAAAAGTTAAATTAAAAATGGTATTAACGAATTTGGCAATTCCCACTTTATTTCAAAGACTGTGTGTACCGTGAGTCAAGTCAAATTCCGACTGAGCTGCAGCGACTTCTAAAAGAAAGAAAATAAGTGTTATATTAGCATTCAAAATGTGTTGTATAGTAGAAAATCAACTTCTATTGCTACACGCCACTTTTTGGATTATAGTCGTATTTTCACTCTTCTTCTGGGAAACCCTAAACCATGAAATATTTCCCCCTCCTCAACCAGGAATGTCGCGGAAGAAAAGTTTGTTTTCATCTTTAATAATATTAATATTAATAATATTAATATTAATATTAATAATATTAATATTAATATTAATATTAATAATATTAATATTAATAATATTAATATTAATATTAATAATATTAATATTAATAATAATAACAAAGCAATTGATCACAGTGTTGGACACACTAGGGCTCAAAATTAAGTTCGCTTTCAGATGAGATAACTCTGGAGAGCGTTTTTTTTTTATTTATTTTTTTTTTTACTTTCTTTACTGTCGACTGCACTCCTGACCATATTGGCCGCCGATCCCGCTACAATTGTACGTATTACCTTCACTATGAGTAAGAAGATTCCAAAAACTTCTATTTCTCGTTTTTCTTTACCATAGCTTGCTGGCTACAGCTCTTATTGCATCGCACCAGCGAGTTCTTTGACGTTCCACTTTTCTTTTGCAAATTTTTGTGTTTCATATAGTAGCTCGATGTGTTCACGTCTTCATTTGATCTTCTTTGTCCCCCTACATATATCGTTTAATTTCGGTTTCTTGCGGAGATTTTCATTTCTTATTCTGTCTCTAAGCGTGACCCCTAGCATTTTTCTTTCTATTTTTCTCTGCCAACTTTTTATATAATTGTTTGTTTTGGCGTTTAGAGACCATGTCTGAGCTCTCCGTATATACATAGTAGAACTGGGTGTATACAGGAATCGAATATCGCTTTCTTGTTCTTTATGCTTTCTTTTTTATTGTTCAGAGTAAACTTTAGGCCCCAAAATTTCATTCAAGCCTTTGCGACTCTAGTTTTTATTTATTTCTCTTGTCTGTTTTGAAATGACTGTTTTGAAAATTTCTTTCTGTATTGGAAATTCTATTAGTAAATGGCTTAGGGTAGAAATACTAGAATTATGAAAACGTATACAGAATTTACTTCTTCCCGTAGCACGTTACTCACAGTTTTTACCTGTTTTTGTCGTAAAATAAATAAATACAATAAACAAATGTCAGAATGTGCCATGGTGTAATGTCGCAATATGTATTACTCGGGCAACTTTTCTTGAAAGATAGATTGACGATTTCGGGTGGAGTGGGGGTATTAGTTACAAAGTCGGCCACTAGAGTATTTTACGTAATGCCAATGTCTGTGAAATGAAAGTCAAAACTGCATCTTGTGCTTAACTTTTTCGGGAGTTTTAGGTGACTTTCTTGAAGGACCTGGACCTGATTCAGCCATTTCTTTTGATATTGACAATAAACCTGAACAGGGGTTCTGCACTATGAAAGCAACTGGCTTTGACTAGCTTCTGTTTCGCGCCAACGAAGTTTTAATGCTTGGAAGGTTATCATCAGTGCTCGCTGCGAGCTTTTGCCTTCAACTGTTTATTGAACAAGGGAGGGGGATCAAGGTCATCGTTCAAGAAAAGTTGCGCGAGTAATACCAACGATGTTTTATTAAATATCTGTCAATCATATTTCGAAACATGCTTGTTCCACACTAAATAATACCTTAATTTAACGCTAATAGATAAAGTGTTTAGTGTACTACTATATGTAGTCCAAACTCCCGATTCACTTAGCAATGTTGAGTTGTTAGTAAATAACATTTGTAACTGTCAAGAACCTACTAAAAATATGAACTTCAATGATGTAGTCCTTGTATCTCCAATAGTACGACGCTATTTCATAGCAAAATAAAATACACACTACAACACAACAACTACACACATTTCCTGTTCCTATATTCAGCCCATTTATCACAGTGTGCCGGGTGCCATTATCTACTACTCTCCCCCTACTAAGAATCCTTTTTCGTGATGTAAATCTAGGTGTAAATATCTTAGTAGGTTTTTTAGAACCATGTATTAAATTGAATTTCGTGTTGAGCTTCCTCAACCAAATGAGAGGAATCTATCTGTATTTGCGAAATAACGAAACATGTATTTTTTTTAAAAAAAAAGACGTTCAAAGCTGAACTATAATTTGGAACGAGCATACAATTTTTTTTTTGAGCAACTTGTAATGAGATCGTAATTCGGTTTAATGTGAAAAAAGTAACAGCTTTTCTCAGTGTTTATGGAAGACACAACGTTAACAATCATGGCTGATGAGAAATAAGAGACGAAAATCTGCTGTAGAGTATCTTGATGAATATATCTTTTTTTTCTAAATTAGGCTCGTGACAAATTTGAGCGTTCTCGTAACACGTCTCTCCGATGTTATGCTAGTCGAAGGTCCAACGGCCACAACTGCCCATCGAGCAGCGCTAACAGCTTCACGATGACCAGGCCTAATGGAATTATACGGAAGCATATGTTTCATTTAAACATTTGTTCGAGTCGAAGGATTCCGGACCTGTTCTCAGTATTTGAATCACACCCTCTAAATACATGTGTTTACATTCTTTTAAAACAATCTGAAATGAAAGCTTAGAGTGATAATTTTCTGCTCAATCATAGCCCCGAATATAACTATTCGCAAACGGTGTTTCCTAATAATACAGTGTCAGCGCACAGCAGTAGATACTGTGTTTTCTTTTCGATTAGCTGACACTTAAAAATCAGTAATTACCATGCTTAGAATATTATATGGTTTTACGTTTACAAAGATTTCCCTTTCTTGTCAGTTTTAGAATCACCCGACATTATTTGATTCAGAATTCATTTTAAATACTCAATGAAACTGTATATTCAAGTCTTAGATTAACATAATATGCATAATACTAGTCGAAAGTTTTTCAAAAACAACATAAGCTATTTTCACACATGATTTTAGATACACCATACAACTCAACCACGTTTTTCCTTCTCATGTTCATGTCTAGAGTGAGAAAATAAGAATAGAAATATCTACTTTGCCTGTGGGGATGGAATAACTCAATACCCCAAATAAATTAATATTATTCAGTTAATTTCAAATGAAAAAATATTTGGGCAACAATCTTTAATAGACATTATCTCTTGGATGAGAAGGCTATCACTGTAGTACATGCTGCTGATATTATAGTTGGCAGAGAGTGTGTTCAGGTGAAGTTAATTCTGGTCCTCAGTTATTGGATGTAATAAGGAAGGAAATGAAAAAAAACTATGAGCAAAGTGTCTGAGATCGAGAGTTGAAGATGATTCAGCTATGGACAAACATTTGAAAAAAAATAGGCGCAAGGAAGCTAGCCAGGTATAAAATCATTGGAATGGAATGGATTATTGGAGAAGGAGTGTGTCTAATATGGAACACATCCAAAATGAAACAATAAGGCATTTAATGATGAACTAAGAGGGCAGCATTTTTGATACAATTAGAAATAAACGGTTCAATTGGAATGGACATCTCAAACGTATGGGCAACAATAGGTTGCTAAAAAAAGCTGTGTGTGTGGTCACATCCAAAACGGAAAAAAGCGTGTAAAGCCACTTGTAATTATCCAACCGCCACAGCATGGCCACCTTCGCTGTATGTACTCGTGCGTCACGCGGCATGGCGTGGAGTCGCGTGGCTGCTGATTTCCGCGCCCATCCCTCCCCCGCTGGACGGGCGCGGCCGAGGGTTTTTGCCGGCCGGATCGCCCGGAGGCGCCGCGCGGCCGGCGAAGAAGCGCTTTGAAGCTCCCCCCGGCGCTAATTGATTGCTGGTAAAGTGGCGAAAACGAAGTTCCGCACCGCCCGTCGCTGGCGCTTTGCTTGACGTTCGCACTGGACGCACTTGATGGCGTCGACAGCGGTCACCTACGTCACATCCGCTGCGGTGGAGGCGTCTTCCACACACAGCACATTGCCCCTCGACGATGTGGAATGCGAGTGGTCACTTATTCTTCTTTGACTTCGACTTCCTCTGCTGCTTCCTCTTCGACTTCGTCTGCTTCTTCCTCTTCGACTTCGTCTGCTTCTTCCTCTTCGACTTCGTCTGCTTCTTCCTCTTCGACTTCGTTTGCTACTTCCTCTTCGACTTCGTCTGCTTCTTCCTCTTGGACTTCGTCTGCTTCTTCCTCTTGGACTTCGTCTGGTTCTTCAACTTAATCTTCTTCTTCTACTTTGTCTTCTTTTTATGCTTCAACTCCCCCTGTATTATTCTTTCTTTTTCTTATTTTTTCTCCCTTGCCTTATCCCCTAAGAATTCTTTAAAGGGAGACATAAAGATCTTTCGCCCCCATGTCATGACTGAACATTTGACTCATTTTCTCAGAAACTCTTCAAACTAGTGCTGTAAAATTTTAAGAGCAGCTTGATGAAATTTTATTTAAATAAATACATTTACATATTTTCAAACGTTTTCGTAATGTATAGAATAATATTGGTGAAGGCAATGCTTCGCTATTGCAGTATATTATACATCACACACTACTGGCCACGTGTTTGTCAATAATGTTTTACGTTACGCTGTGCAAAAATTGTAATAGATTAAAGACTTCTTCGCAAGTATGGGTTTGTTTTATGTCCTGGTTTGGACGTGGTTGACAAGTATCCTATTATTAAAACGTTTTCGCTAAAATTTAGACATGCGTTCGCTATGACACTATCTTTGAAATATTTGAAATGCGAAATTCAAGTAATAACTCCAGTCAATATTTCACAATTGCAAAGGCAGAATCCTTGAATACAGTGAAGTCGCAGTTAATCCTTTATTTGTTGTGGTTTGCGAAGAGTTGAGGGGCGCTTGATTCGTCATAAACGAACAAATCCTCAGAGCCTCTACATGTCCGATTTAATTCAAATCACTCTACAAACACCCTCATTACTAATAAGAGCAAAGTGTTAAAATTTCAGCAAAATCAGTCGAATAGCTTTGGGTCTCTGTTGGTACACGCTAACACATATTCCCTTTTATTTATATACAGATAGAGATTTGAAGTAAAAGTCATAATTTCTACATGTTTTTTTCTGTACTTTTATCCAGAAATCCTGGAGTATGAAATTTACTCATTTTCATAACTTACGTCTATTATTACTTGTCAGACCTTCTACAAGAAATAGAAAATTAACACTTAGTAGTTTCAGATATAATGGGAGAAATGTGTTTAAAAATATCATATTTTAGAAGTCAGCGTCGAAGTTCATCCTTCTATGAAAACAGTCACCTCGTCAAGGTAACAAGTAAACAAAACAGGTTAGATGCGAAAGAAGTCATAGAAGTCATAGAAGATAAATATTTGCAGTCCAAACAACATTAAAAAATAATATTTTTCTATCGTTTAGTGAAATCCAAAGGAGATAAATTGGTTCAAAATGTATAACAAAAATGAGAAAATCGTAATCAAAGTGACTGTCATTTTGGTATACGCAAATGAAGGAAGAATAATAAAAAAATATGTTAAAAGATTGTATTTCACAATTATGTATGTATCAATTGATCCAGAAAACGTGTTCAGAAAATTTTAAAATACCAAATATGTCAAAAATTCTGATTTTTACTTTTTGTCTCCCCCCAAAACTATACCTTTTTTGCTTTTCATTGCTTTTATATATTTTATATTTAGCCTGAATTTTCTCGCCTTTCTTTTTCTACCTCTCCATATCGTCTTATCCTTCTAAAAAATTTCCTGTGTTCATCTTAGACAAATTCGGGGATTATCGCACAAAATTTTAGAACGTACAGTGGGAGGATCACGATGTTAGTTAATGTTTTTGTTAACAGAGATGTCTTATCCTATTTAGATAAACAATACTTTCCCACAGTAATGACATTTGTATCATCAATGGTGCGTAAAATCAGAACATGCCCCAATTCACGCTTTGTATTAAAGCCCTTCAAACCAAAATATAGCGTCTTACAATTCTTACAAAACATCTTAGCGTCTTATAATTATAAATTACTCGATTGCCATAGTCTGCCCCTTGTTAGATAGGCAATGACTATTGAGTATTATGTAATGGGTTATACATCAGGATTTAGAAACTGTTAGACTAAGATGCCGTTAGCTCAAATTTGAGAGCAATTGAGCATAACTACAGGGACTCTAATTAGATTTCTGGCCGGAATGAATAATGTTATTATATTTTTAAAAGATAATTAATAATATTACTTATTTAAACGTGAGAGTTCTTTTCAAAATTTACATTATTGTTGGAAAACGTTTAAAAATCTGTGGATTCAGTTTTTCAAACCAATAACGTGATCATTAAACTGCTTTAGAGGTAAGAAAAATAATCCTTTTAAATTAGTGCGATACTTCTTCCTTACAGTGTCACATTACATTCCCTCCTTCTCCACGACGGACTGATTGTTACTTGAGCAACATTTTATTTTTTTAAAGTTGGTGAACACACGTTCTTATCTTTACATTCCACAAATAATTGCTGCTGTAAAACCACTTGCATTTATTACCAGAACAGAGAAAAACGAAGTTTAATGGTGAAGAACGCGTAATCAAAAAAAAAATAAAAGTCATATCTTAATGTTTCTTTCCAAGGAAAGGAGTTAATTTATGATTTCGGGGAAGTGAAATTTACGATGGTCGTTATTCAGTTCGGCACTCTGTAGCCTCTAATATTCGGGCAGTAAAAGCAACACCCTCGGCTTTTGAGGGAACATCATCTGGGTTACAGCACTTCAACTTCCCATTAATTCAACGAGCTAGTGTGGGACGTCCCTCAAATTAAAACTTTTTTGCTATAAACTCCAACCGTACGAATCAGCAACGTTCTACTGACTTCGAATGCAAGCGCCACTTGCTCTCAAATTTAGAAAGCAAGAAATGTCAAGTTGAAACTTCTCGAGCAAGAAGGGAGACGAGTACTGAGCAAGAGCCTACATCGGCCGACGTTTTATTCAGGAAATTAACAAGTTTTTACTTTATGAAGTCGAACAAATATGAGTCGGAATGTAAAGTCAGGGACAATATTCATTCGAAGAATGTACGACATTTGAAGAAACAAATATATTTGTGAATTACCATTACACGAGAATTAACAGATCACGGGACATTTACTGTACTTTACTCGAAACAAACGCAATGAAAATATATCGCTTCCGTACTATAAAGTCTTATTGAAAATATTTAGCGTAATGCATCAAAATTGCAATCGCATATGATTCTAATCATATCTCCGGATTATTTTTATCTGTTGTGACTTGTTTAGTTCAAGACCCACTACTAATCTATTGATAGCATTGGTGAAATATATACATTTTTTCAGTTTAAGCAGAAATATCGGTCATACCGAAACGCAGGTCAAGTACTAAATAAAAATAACATAAATAGAGCTGGATTACTCCCACATGAATGTAACCACGAAAATGCAACGGGCGGAGAAGCAAAGATGCGGCAAAAAGCACGGCAAAACGGATTCGCCGGTGGCGAAGGCAGTGGGCTGAGAGCCCTGGCGGAGCCGTGTTTGCCTTCCATTACGGCGCGCGGCCCAGCTATGTACCTGCTATCGCGCGTTCGAGAAGGCTTCCCGCTTCCCGTCCCGGGTCGGCCGTCCCCTCACCCCCCTGCCACACCTCACGCCCACGCTCCTGGCGCACCTACGCGACGCACCAAGGTCACAACACAGCAATTAAGCATATAGCACGCGTGCAGGTGTCCAAAGATTGATTCATTGATTGATTGTTGTGTTGATTGGTTGGTGTTTCCGGCCGCGTAGGCTGCCAAGGTTATTAGTTCCCTTAGTGTAGTAAAGGTTTCATCTCGAGAGTTGGTGAAATTCCTCCCTCAATGGAACGAGAAAACCTCAATACATTGAGAACGATACATTAGCTTGCGGTTTTCCCTCCCCAGGTACCTCCTCCAATGGGGCATCTCTCCAGTCGAGTCAAGCTCTAAGCTCCCAGCTGGTGTCTCGTTATGTGGTAGTGATGTGTGTGTGTGTGTGTTGAAGAGGAGAGCTGGAGAGAATGTTGAAGAAAAAATTTAGCACGCGATCCGTGGCCCGTTTGTTAGGGTACTGGTCCCGCATTTGCTTGGTACTGATCAAAGAAACCTCACAGAAGCTGGCCGCTATAATTCTCCTCCACACATTGGCTGAACTCAAACCAATTATTTAGTTAGTGTCGAAACTTCCGTCACCGTCGGGACTCACACACTATTACCTTCCGAACACAGCCACTGCAATGGCAAATGGTGTTACCCTGAGAAAACTCAGACGGTAGGTGTCGAGGGAATGCATGGAACATCGAAACCGTTCCTCGTCTCGTTTTTTTTGCAATGCAGAATTTGGATATTGTATTCACTGGGGGGGGGGGGATGTAGCAACTTAAACAGTAATTACTGCGGAGATTTCACAAATGTAACATACATGGTATTCACGAAGCTGTGACGTAGCAAGGGACACGGAAAGAGTTTTCATGGTGTCATCCCATCCACTTCCGGGCCAATTTTCTGGCATTTTCCACATAAAGCTTAAAATTTATTTCCGTTCCACCTCTATCTAGGAATGTCTTTTAGTTCAAATTATATCTATAGTTGAAGGAGGCTGGGAACAGTGGGACCCGCGCTTAACGCTTTACCACTATGTTCTAGCCCCCGTACTTCAGGCTGAAGTGTCAATTGCCTTGTGCTTTTTCACTGAATTGGTTTGTGCGTTCACGGAAAGAATCATGTAAAATTATAATTCCGTAGTAAATAAAGTGTTTCTAACATTTAAGTTACCACATGCCAATCTGTCTTCATCAAACGGTTCGGAACGAAGCACACCGTGTTCTTGCATATTTCTAATAATCACCAATATCAATCTTCATCAATCGTTTTTAGTAAAATTGCATTATTTTGCAAATATTAGCAACTTTGGATATCTTTCTTTCAGTGTCTTTAAAGAACATTCGTTCTATAGCAACAATGTTTGAAGATTTCTTTAGCTACTGGAACGTTCATCTTAGCACTCATAATAAATAATGTTCTGAAAATTAACCAACAACACAAAAAATAGGTAAAATATAAACTGTTTAAGTATCTTCTCAATTAATATAATAATTAAGTTTCTTCTCCTGTAATATTTATATTGTAAAAAAATAAGTGATTTTATGTTTAAATCACGTTTATTTTTTCAATCTTAGAGAAGTAAACATAAACTAATTAGAGAAAACAAAGTGGAAACACACCCATTACTAGAAGCAAAATCCACTCGTGGTCAAGTATTCTAAGAAGTATTGCCTTCAAATACGGATATTTATAGAGACAGGTGCAGAATAATGAAATGTATCTCCATCGGTAAAGAAAGTTAAATTTAAAGCATTGCAACGTACGTTATGGTAAGAAATTCTTCAAAGCCAATTGTTCTACTTCTAAATTAGTAACTTTGAAAGAATTCAATAAAATGAAATATCGCGCAAAAGTGATGTTTTTAAGCCTATCGAACGCTAGACAAATAGTGCAGTGAAGAGAAGCACAAACGTCACAAAAAGTACTTGAATTACCCTACGAATTAAATGTAAGGGGAATTGATATCGATCAGCTTGATCGAAGATATCCGACTGGAAACTTCGTTACAGCGTAACTTTTGAAGCTTCCAATTGAATAACTCCGTTCCAAACGATAAAGAATCAATTCGCAATATATTTAAATCGCAGTATTGAGTTCGCACGAAATATCAGTGCACTGGACGGCCATTAAAGTAGCGAACAAGACACTAAAAGAGAGACACTGTCTGCGCAGTGAAGCCATCTACATACACTTTTATCGCTTTCAGAAATCATCGGGTAGCTAAATGTGAGCTAGTGAATGTAATGGTACAAAAATTTGTTGCGTTAGTAATCCAATCATTGACTAGCAGAGGTGGCTGAGGGCATTAACTGATATCACTGCAGTGCCTCTGACTTGGAGGTCCTAGCTTCGAGTGCCGATGGTAGCAGGATTTTTGATACTAGCTTGTCAGTTATGTAGATTGAATTTAGTCACTGTCTGGAGGAGAATTCTTGAGGCCAGCTGCCGAGAACGGTAGTTTTCCGTATTTTTTGATCAACATCAGGTGAATGTGGAGCAACACCCAAACCAACGAGACACGGATCGCGCGCGACCATTCCTTCCTCTTCCTTTCCTATCATCTCCCCTCACACACACACACACACACACACACACAGAATCATGCACTACACTACTACCGCCGGGAGGTCGGTCAGTAACCTAGAGCTTGGCCCGACTAGGACGTTGCCCTGTTGGTGGGAGATACCTGTTTGGGGAAAACCCTGCTAGCCGACAGTAGGTCGGCGCCGGATCTCGCCATCCAGCGCAGGAAGATCACCTCCATCTCCCGAGGAAACAACATGTACTAAACATACGAGACTAATGACCTTAACAGTTGACGCGCTCGCAATCACTAACAATCACAATTATTGGTTTCGCAGAAACTGTGAACGTGTCTGTTTTTGCCAAGGCTGTCGAAAGTAGGAAGTCGAAAAGTAGCAAGTCGATGTTTTTGAGACGGCATTCAGTGTAACCGTCTCCCTCCTTTGCGACAGTTAGAAGCACAAACTTTTTAGAAGAGAGAGTCGACCCAAGGATACTTTGTGAAAACCATTAGGGCAGTGTTGTGCACTCGACTTGTACCCTTAGAGGATAATTATGTGAGACGTAAAGGCAGCATCGTAACATTTGTAAAAGGCATGCAATTGTTAAAATACTTTGAAGCGTTCCAAAAATATCAGAGTAACTGGGATGTTTTTTAAATGTTTCTGTTAGTATTTCAACGTTTGTGTCCACTTGGAGTATAAAGTGAATTGGATTCGATGGATTAATTACAGAATACTTTGTGTTAAGTATTATTTGATATTTAAGGGGTCAGCGAGTGAGAGCGAGAAAGGGAGAGGAATGTAGGAGAGAGAAAGAGAGAGGGAGATAAAAGGTCAATAACTATTTGATGATACGTGGATATTAATAGATTTAACATTTTTTTTCGGATCACGTTGTATTTTCAGTTGCAATGTACATAGAATTTGTTGTAATTAGTGCTTTATTATATTGACTGATCAATTACAAGCTTTCTTTTACGAATTAACCGTTGTCTATGTCTCCTAATCCCACATCTAGTAACCAAGTGTCACATATTATTACATATAACAAGATCTCCATCTCCTAAAGTATATTCCTCACTATTTTTCCTGAAAAAAATTCTGCCTTTTGAGATTTCATGGCGTCCCAGTTCTTTCTTTCTCGCGAGACTTTCGGTCCATTGCAGATCTGCGTTGGTGCGCTGCAAGAGAGCGTTAATATTCATGGGCCGTGGGTGCGCTCGTGCGGATAAAGGCCCAATTAATTGGCAGTTTTGGTTGCGGTCCGTGCTGCGAAGCTGCCTGCGGAAGTTCCGAGGGGGGAGGGGGGAGGGCGGGGCCGGCCCTATGGCCTCGCTAATATCGGCCATTCAGAGCAGACCAGCCATTCAGGTAACCTCGCTGAACGATCATGGCTTCTCGCAACTCATGGGTTCGTTTATCGACGGCTGTTTTGATCATGTGTAGCGCTAGAGCCATTCTACAACCCAATTGACAATTCTGCTTCAATTTTGCATTCTTTTGCATTCACATATACACTCTAATATTTTCTTGGGCACATTTTAACACCAATTTTCACTGTTGTAAAAGAATCATTTAATTGAAATTACTGCAAATCACTAAAGTTTTGGACACAAATATACCTGTCTCTTACACTTCAAGATCTTTCCCTCTTATACCCGTCATTTATATCACCATCCATAATCAAAATCATCTCCATTAAAAGATCCGTCATCTAGGCCAGCGTCATCACGATATCCGTTCGCTAGTCACCGTCACCAAGACCTATGCTCCTCGACTATCACATCTATCTCCATTAGAAAACCGTTGACATGAAAACCTCGTTCACTAGATATCCGAAAGCAAGAATACTGCGTTTGTGATCCCCATTTTCACTAAGAAATATCACCCGACTTCTTAATCAAAATTACAACCATCTCAATCACTAAAACAACCGCCGGGTCATTGCATCTACCAGGTGCGCCACCCTCGCTCAGTCAGGCGTTCCCATCGAGACCTCTTGTATCCGTGACGAGGCCTCGACATAGACGCGGAGCTCGGCAACCGCTCCACGGAGATTAGGGGTCGTGGCGGAGCCTTCAACATTCCACAGCACGCGCCGCCTCCGAAATACGAGCCGGCGGCGGCGGCGGCGGCGGCGGCGGCGACGGCGACGGCGCAGCGGCGCTGCGTCGTGCGCAGATAGGTCAGGCGAGCTGCGCGGGACGGTGCGCAGAGGGAGCTCGGCGCAGGCCACTCGCAGTGTTGCCACATGCGCTGAGGGTAATTCCCCCAAATGTTCCTAAGTCACAGCGATGTATTTGAACGGGAGGTCCTAGGGTTCGAGTTCAGACGCTGGCAGGAGTTTTGACACTTCCTAGATAGCTGTGTCGAATTCGGTCGCTGTCTGGGGGAGAAATCTAGGGACGAGACTGCTCTTATCGGTATTCGATGGTTTTTCCAATCAACACCAGATGAACGCCGGAGGAGTACCTTAACTAACGGGTCATGGACCGCGCGTAATGTTTTCTTTCTTTTGCCTACCTCAGCCTGTCTCCTTACACATAAAAATACTTTCATACATTACACTACGCCACATGTCTGAAGACCAGTCGGGAGCTTAGAGCAAGCATGTTGCAGCTGGGGTAATGCTGAATCCTCATAGTTTTGGATTATTTTTCAGAAATTATACCAATAGCTTTTTTCTCCATCACCCTGATATTTCGAGTACTCATTAGTTTGGATTCTTCTTTAAATATGGTACTAATAATGGAGATTTCCATCACCTTATGTAAATTAATCTTTGAGAATATTTTAGATGTAAAATATTCACTTCTTTGGCCACCTTTCTAAGGTGAAATATCACATCCAACTTATCTACAATGATGGACTGAAATGAGGTGATGGAGAACCACATTATTGGTATCATACTTGAAGAAGAAACCAAAACTATGAGAATTCCAAACATAAAATATCATGGAAATTTCAATAGAATAAACGTAGTATGTGAGAATTACCAACATCCTTCCACTGTGGCAACACCGCCCCCGCTGCTGCAACGCTTCAATGCGACCCCGCCGGCGACGCGACTGCTGTTTGCGCGGCTCAACGAGACGGATGGGCTTCGGCCATAAGCGGAGGTTCCTCATTGCAGCAGCGACCTCCCGGCCCCGCACGTCGCTGCAGTCCAAAGCCACTACGCACGGGAACTATCAAAGGCGCGCCATCAATCTCGCCCCCTAATCGATGTCGCACATCACAAAGTTAACAGTGGATAATTAAAATCATTCTCTGCGAGCAGACAATCAGCTTTTTGTTTCGAAAACCTATGTTTGTGTATTTGCTTCCGTATTCTTGCAGTATATCTTCTAAATGTATTGAAAAACGAATACTGCACTTACAATTTTCGTAGAAATATGCAGAAAAGTCCAACACTCGCATACCTTCGTCTAGGATTCTTTGTCGCGAATTGGCCATCTCGGAACTACGCGAACGCGTAACTCTCCGGGACCCATCTATATCCATCGATGAGATGTGCATGTGACTTTTATGAGGGATCAGTATTTTCATGCTGTATCTGTTTTTACAGGCAGATTTGTTAGCCTTGAGAGATGAGGTGAAATGATAATGATGATGAAGGGTCAGGAGACAATCACAAACATACAGTCACACTCAAACTATGAGTGAGGCAGAGTCGAACTTGCGATCCTTCAGTTCAAGACCGCCACGGCGCTACTGCCTCAGCGCTCTCGGCAACCCGGATCGGCCCTCTAGGAATTAATATTTTTATGTCACTATCAAATTCTTACTTTACTGAGACGAAAAGGTAAAACAACCCAGATTTATGTTCCGAAAACGAAACAATGTGCTCTCTGTTACAGCGTGCTACAGAGAATTTTGTGCTTCGCAAGTGAGCAGCAAAGTATGTTCTCCCCTTGTTACACAGCGGCGATAGCAGCTCTCAACAGCCACTAAATTTGCCGGGCGAATTTGCTCTTTCCTCCGCGCGAGGAGAGAAGGCGCTCGGCAGGGCTGGGGGGCGAAGCAGGGCGAGGAATAGCAGATCTGCGCCGCGAATTAGACGCTAAGAGGTTTCCGTCTGCGTTTATTTTGCGGCTGCGATCCCCCTTCCCGTACCGCACCCCTCCCCGGCCCGCCGTTAGCGCCACACACCTCGGCATTCGCTGCGTCTGGTTTACGTTTCGACTGACGCCAATCCCCGCAATGTATTTCTTTGTTTCCAACACGACTTGCGCTACTTCATGAAGTCAGTTTCCTTCCGAACTTCTGCGCGCAATTGCAACGTTAGACCCCTGGAGCCAACAGTAGAACATAAATTACTTATATCTCCAGACTTCTTTTAAATAGATTTGACAAAATATATATTTTTAAAGCTATTTTTCAAACTTCAAACTGACTGTACTGGTTCTGAAGAAGTCATTGTGTTACACATTACAAGCTAAACACAAATTTTGAGATGTACCCGGAGCTACATTAGAAGTTGAAAGCAGCATTAATATTAAGACAGTTGTTTCGTACTAATTAAATACAGCCAGAGCTGCTGTCCGACTCTCAAAAGTTTCATATTTGTAATGGCTACTATTCAGTTCGGACAAGAAACTTCATCCTCAACAACGGATAGGTAAAGAACTAACAGCAAGCATATGAATGATGCTAGGTTCGTGCCAGCAATTAATTTTCTCACTCCATGACAGAAGAATGACGTCCACACGGGAGAACCATTTTGAAGGCTTACATAGGTGCGCTCCGCAACGAAATGCCTGCTGGCGAACAAGAGGATCATCTGAGAGTCGCTTTGGCGATATCTTGTAATTAGGTCGGGGCCATATGAGACTGATTGATGTTTATTACTACTCCAACAAAAATGTTTTGTATATTATTCATTAAATATTAAACAAACAATCATTAATCTTTGCATTGTGTTTAATAAATTAGTTTTTAAATCTACTTTGCAGTGACGCTTTGTTTCAAACGTAATAGGCGCTAATAAATCTTTTGGCAATATCTGGTGAAAATAGTTCGAAACTGAGTTTGGAAGCGAATTTGAAATAACGTTTGATGAACGTACAATGAAATTACGTTTGTAGCTCTATATTTGCTTACAGGTCAAATCAACAATTAAAAACGGATTGAATTACATTCCAATTACTTTCTATAAATAATTGGATCTACAAAACGTTTAACTAAACTGTATTTCAAAAACAATAGTCATATTGTAGAAAAGCAACTCTTAATCGTCTTTATTCATCCGAAGTGTCTTCGAAAAAGGGTTAGATCGTAACACCTCGAAAGGAATCTCACTATACGAGACACGTAGAATTTATAGTGCTTAAAATATTACGAATGATTGAAGTTTGTAACTATTTGTTGCTCTTAAAATTTGTTCTGCATCCCATCATACTCAAGAAATAAATAACATTGTCACATCTGTACTTCTTGTCCCCCATTAAGGATCATTTTTATTATTTTCACATCACCGTCTTTTCTCTTTTTACGATTGATACAGAGAGAACTTTTTGTATGTCTTCGTTCTTTATGGCACTAATTGGAGGGGTAAAGAGTAATTAAGAAGAAAAGAATAATCAAGAAGATATGATGAGGAAAGATAGATATATAATTTGATTTCTAAAAACTGACCAGAAATAGAATCTACAAATATATAATTAGTAATATTGTATTTAACAATAGCAACAAGAGATATAACTAAGCAATCCCTTGTTTTTAATACATTTTTTTATTTCCGCTGGAGACTTATCACGAACCAATTGAAAACGAAATACTCCAACTGATGAAGAGGAGAAAAATATGAATACGAGGTTGATTTTGAATTTCCTTTCGGTTTGGGTTTTTATTGGTTGAATAAACCAATAATAGTTAAAAGATATGCTTTACATATTTTCACATTTATTCTTATTTATTCTCAATTTAAACATCTTTAGTTTCAATTTAAAAGTGTGTGACCTCAAGTACAATGCGCTTGGTCTGGTGGTCGAAAAGCTACATTTAAAGAGCCAGAAACAAAAGATGCATGAATTAATGTCTTGTGTCAAAAATCAAGGAATGTGAATGCTGGAGTCAATGAGAGGGCCAGGTCGAGCCATCACTCTTTGAAGCGTGGAAATATGTCAGCACTGCGGGGGCAGAGGCGAAAGGGGGCTGGGGAAGAGGGGGACGGGGCAGGCTGCCAACGCAAACAGCGCATTCCGAGCTGACAGACGTCACCTGTGTCACCCCCTCTCCCTAGCCCCCCTTCGAGCTCCTTTCTGCATACCACTGCCAAGCTTTGAACTAAAAAAAAATAAAAAAAATAAAAAAAATTACAAGTTCCGGCAAATGGATAGACCTACAATACCGAGCGAAGTGAATCAGGGCTTAGCGCGCAGACTTCGCAATCGGGAAGCCCGGGTTCGATCTCCGCGACGGCCATCCTGATCGGGACTATTCGTGGTTTCCCCTCGGTCATTTAGGAGAATGCTAAGATGGTTCGACTGAAAAGGATACGACCGACAAATCGACATTACCAAGTCGATTTCGTTAACTACGTGAATTCACGAAGTTGCGTCCTCAGGGTTAGAGGTTGACGTCAGACTGTCGGTAAAAATCACAGTCACATCGTAATGGATCGTAGTAAGCGATCTGCAAAAACGGACCCTGGTTAACTGGGATATGGTTTAAAAGATGATGGGGTCTACCTGCAATGCTTTGGCTAGCGCGCTGGCATGCTATTACTGCACAGTGCGGTTGACACATGGAGACACTGACCACATGGAAATTGTGAATTTTCAGGCATTGGAGGTGCCCATCATTAAGAATTCGCAAAGCTGTATCATTACTGTTTTAGTCATTCGAAAACCGCATTTAATTTAAAGCATGTTTATTTTGCCTGCCAAATTTTATAATTTCAAATGTAATTTTAGTTTCTTAACTAAAAAAAGTTTTTATTAACTTCATATGTATAAAAGAATGTCAATATCAAGCTCCTCGTAATATTGTCAATAAATAATTCCTTCATTATTTCGTCCACGAAAGCACTGATATTGTATTTTCAATAATTTTCGTATTTTTTCACAGCATGTTTCGTCCTATATTCTACATCTCACTGTGTATGTAACTGGCTACGAGGTCACGTGCGATTCCGTCGATGCGTTGCAAAAATAATTACATAAAATGATTACGAATGAATCCTTATTAATTCTTATAAAGTATCCCACCAATCTGCTTACTTCCATCCGAGTGTCCGAGATCACTCATGGCTAGATACCTTCCCGTCCACCAATCAAGATAAATGTGTTATTTGGCGCGTCGCGTTCCCCTGGGGGAAGAATTGATGATTTGTTTGCGAATCCGTTCTGATGATTCTAAAAAACGTCTTCAAAAACGTGTTTTTGCGTTTTTAGCACTGCCATTTATCGATGCCTCTGACTTCACCACCTCGGTCGTCCCGTGCATTTGTGACGTCAACTCAATGTGACGCAAGTGAGGCCCACGGCACCCAGGTAATGATTGTCAGAGGTCGCTAGAGATTTCATAAATCGAACGCAATTGATACCAATATGCGTCTCAGGGCATTTATCGATCGAAAGAAAATTATAAATATGAAAAATATACAATAAATATACGATAGTGACTAAGGAATAATTTGACGATAGTGTATTTTCTTAATACACCACGTGATGTACACTAAAATAATGTATTCGTCACAACCATTCTTCTAGGAGTGTTCGGATTAGGTTCTACCACATCGTATTTTGAGATGAGTAGTGGTCGTAAGCCCCAGAGTTTAGACCGTGCATTTTTTATTATTATTTACTTTTTGTTGTTAATATATTATTTTACTTACTACACATGAGAAATGAAATAATAAAAGAACCACCGAACTGTATTTTTGAACTTTCTTTTTATTTATACCTTGTGTAGTAGAAATTTTTAACATATGAACGTATCTTTAAAACTGAAACGCTGGTAACACTGCATTTAGAATACATGCTAGAAAATACATTTAGAATACAGTTGTTCAGGATCAAAACTACCGCATATAAAATTAGTCAGGATAGTTTCTCCTTGCTACAAGTCGGAAAGACCCTTTGGCCAGCAAAGTACAAATTCTCCCTAGCGCCACGAGCACTTTTTGAGTTGTAGAGCAACACGATTGCTGTGATGCGGAGTAAAAGTCATTCCATCAAAACTAAGTAATAAGAATGAATTCACATTAATACCATGTAATGCGCTTGGAAAACCAGTGTACAAGATCAGAGGCTTATCCTTGCAAAGAGTCGAAAAGGCCGTTTGGCGTGGCCAACAAACTGGAACCCTTCCGGGTGCCGCGAAAACACTTTTTGCGCCGAGGGGCGCCGGCATAAAAGTTCGCGAGGTCAGCGCCGGCGGTGCTTCATTGGCCCTAGACCCGGCGCCGCCTGGCGTTCGTCCATCCGCGCGTTCCAATAAACTTGAGTGCTATTCGCACTCGGAGCTCCTCAGGAGCACGTACAACTGTAGTATTTCAAGTCCACCACGGTTAGGGCCAAGCACCCTGCTCGCTCGCTGAGGGGGTGGGGTGGAGGGGCGAATGTTCTGAAACCCTTTTCGACGCTAAAAGCGTTCATCACACTCGACAACTATGCTACCTTTGTTCCTTGATTTATAATGCTCTTGCAGTGGCCCACGAGCGCATCCCTCCTCAAGCGCTATTGTTATTAGCGATACATATGAAGTGGAAACTTCAGGTGTTCAACGGGAGTTAGTTATGCAGTATGAGATAGTTATAAATGCACATTATGACGTCACAGAAGTCCTGAAATGTCAGAAGATAGAACATTCAAATATAAGCGTTAACTACGTAAACAGATAGAGGCATGTGATCATAATCCAATCGAAGTGGAATGAAAGATAGAAAATCGTAATAAACCGAAAGTAGAAAGTAAGTGTACAAATAAAAACATTCCCAATATTGAAAATCAGTGTATTTCTTTCTGTTTAAAAATTTGAGAATCTGAAAGGGTGGATAATTCAGTGGCGTTTGAACTTTCCTAACAATACAGTATTCTTTAGAACTGATATTCACATAAATTCGAATATTCCAGAACACAATTCATTTAATCATATATTTAGTAAGCGAAAATGCATATTAGTGAATGTACATTTTGTCACTAAGCGTTTTTGACACATCTTCCACTCACGATTAAAAACTAACTCGATGAATTGTACCGACTAATAATATGGAAATTCTATGTAAAAGATCAAAAACAGTAAATTTGACTAAACAAAAATTATGAAAAAAGGGAAATAACCCTAAATTCCATGGACTTTATTAACCACGAGGACAAAATATTTAAAAAGAGGAAGGGATACCAGTGATTTAATGCCCTGAAGAACAAGCTAGGGGAAGCCATATCTAAAACATTTAGAGCAGAAGGTGAATAAAAGGTGAGAGTTGCGTAATGGGATTAAGGTGGAAATATTTCAGTATAGAAAACTCCTACCAATAAGCATTCTTGTTACTTTGATTTCTTGATTAATATACAAGAATGAATGGTGAAACACTCATTCGCTGCACTCGTATCTCACTTTGATTCCTTGATTCATATTCAATTTCGAATGGGGGAGAGCCCATCCACAGCTCTTTGCCCTCGCATTAATATCTTGATTCATATACAAGTATGAATGGTGCAACGCCCACCCATTGATGTCGGCTCCCGCTATGTTTCTTTGACTCATATCGTGTGTGAAATGTGCAACACTCATAGGCTGCTATTGACTCTCGCATTAATTCCTTGATTGATATTGCAACCTTCCTACATTCACCCCGTTTCTTTCCACTCGTAAATTGATCCACAACACCCAGCCCGGTCGGTACCGCGAGCTGATCAGCTTTCCGGAGGACCCGTACTCGCCGATCGAGAAGGGTGGAGTGGAGCAATGAACCACTTTGTTAAGTAGATATACGAAAACTGAAGAAACCTCTATTTTTTGTTCAGTCCTAAAGAATTGTAAGGATCTACACAGTAAATTAATGATGACTCTGGACAAAGGTTACGGTTATAAACGAAGGTAGTTGACTTGTTTCTGATCAAACACTATAATTTGCACTTTGAATAGACCCCAATATTACACAAAAACTGTTTCAAATGAACGCAATCTATTCCTAATCAAAATTAATTTTCTTAAAAATCAATTAAATTGTAACAAATATTGATCCTACAAAATTCTTCCATTTAAATCTCACTCACCATATAAGTTTAATAATTCTCTAAAAATAACATTACATGAATGGCGTTTTTTGCCTTAAATCTAACTTCTCATGCACATCAATATTTTCCAATGTAATAAAATTTTACACTTAACATTATACAACATGAAATATTTCAAATTAAATCTTTACCCTTTAGTAAGAAATCTGGATATCATCCTGCTTCTTCAGTTAACATAAAAATTATTACATTACATTTCTTAACGTAACAAGAGATTGAGAATCTAAGTGTTTTATCATCTCCAAAGCAAAACGTAATTCTATAAGCGTTAAAATTCTGTAAATAGAGTCTTTCCAAAAACCGAAGCATGAAGGTTCTTACTGAGTTTTGAATTTCGCATCAATGGACCATGGTTGGTTTGCAAGGATGCAACCTTTCTCTCATTTTTTGAAATGGAGTGAATCCTGAATCAAACGTTAAACGATACGTCCTCCCCTTCTGTCCTTCATCTATCCCGAAGAAGTAACGCCCTCGCAAAAGTGTCGAACAAAATCGTCCCCAAACACCAGTGATTAAATAATAAAATTCAAATAAAAACCACAATAACATTTTGTAAAAGGAAAAATATAAAAAGCTAATTTTTTGGAACGTACGTAATCAATTTCTTGTTCTAGGTATACATTTCTTATTTCTTCTCCGTTACGAGATTATTCATTATATCGAATCTCTCGTTTTGGGGTACTCTACTACTTACCTCATTGAAAATATTGAAGATTCGTACCGTGGGAGAGAGATACGTTCGAGTTGTGCTCAGCCACGTACCACCAAAAAAATGAATGAGTGACGTTCTTTCATGGGCTTCTACTGCCTTCCACATTTCTGATTGGCTATCACGAAAACTGTTGTTCTAATCCACTACTCAAAGCTTTTACATATCTAACGGTGAAATACACCTCTCAGGCGGGCCGTTTAAACCGTCGCTTCTCGCCGAAGCTTGAGCGCTGAATATATATTAGAGTATTGAACGGTCGCAATATCGAAGTACGAATGGTGCAAAACTCATCAACAGCTCTCGAATTTCGCTTTGATTCCTTCATTCATTGTGTTCAAGTATGAACGTGCAACTGCGTTCCACTGCTCTCACTTCTCGATTCGATTCCTTGATTCATTCACTAGCATGAATGACCCGGTTGCTCCAGCAGCTCCCGGTTCTCGCGGTTGAACCGCACTCTTCCTCGCCGAACGTAGGAAGCTGCGGTCCGCAAGTCGGTCAGTTCGCAACGCGACAACTCCCTTGCGCCGAACCCCGCAACATTCTCATCATGTCTCGCAGCAATGAACCAACGTCGCCTCTCCAACTGCGCCAAAAGCAGCCCGGAGACTCGCCCTCCTCTGAAGAGTCGCGCGGGGGGGGGGGGCGATTCGCGGTCGCTTATCGGCGGCAACTTGCGCCGCCTCGCGAAGGGAGCGCCCGCCCGGACGGCGACTGAGTGGGCGGCGAGGGAGGGCTGGCGGCGAGTGAAGAGTCGCGGACGGCAAAGCGTGAGACGGGATGCCGAAGGAAGCGGCTGAGGCGACTTTAGGAGGACCGGGGCGTGTGCGGCAAAACGAAGGTAGAAATAAGAGGAGCGGCAGAAGGATAGCGTCGGGGTAATGAAGCGGCGTTGGTGGTAGAAAGCGTGACGGAGCGGCTAGAGTGTTTGGAAAGCAAGGATCGTGGACGGCCAAGTGATGGGAGGGAGACGGTGGGGGCGGGAATGACAATGGCAAGGCGAGCACCGAGTATTACAGGATGGGGGATTGCATTAGGGTGGCGAAGTGGCGAAAGAGGCAGTGTTGATAGCGACGGTTAGGGCGATCTTAGGAGGGCGGCTCTCACAATAGCAGACGTGAGGACCGGGCGAACTTGCGCGGCGGCGGGGCGGAAGTGGCCGTTTGGAGTGTGGGGGTAAGCACTGGCGATGACGGCAGTTGTGTTGGGATGGAGGTGGCTTTCATAGATGGCAAAGCGATAGCGATGACGGGAGAGGGGAACGGAGTTGAAAGTGTAGGCGGGAGTCATTATAGGAGTTTGGGTTGCGGGAGGAATATGTGTGACGGCAAGGACGGGGGAGGTGGTGCCTCTGGATGGGGGCAGGGTGGGGCGGAGGTAG